>VXAY01006537.1:2301784-2314027 GCA_013399855.1 Oxyruncus cristatus
TTTTTTAATGGGTGTTTGCACTAAGCCTTGCTAAACAAGTTGGAGAGATGATTAACTCGTCTGAAATGATGCGGGAAGGCCTCGTCCCAGTTGCGTGTTCTTCCTTCAGCACATCTAGAGCTGCTGTGGCTCCATATTATTTGTGAGCAGGGCTTGCAACCAGGGCTGGGCAGGAGGCTGCACAGGGAAAGAGAAGCACTGATAGAAGGGGCTGGAATTTACCCACAGAACCGAATTTGCATGCTGCTGAAAAGGGAACTCAGGTTATTTTTTCCTTAGTGAGTAAAGAGTTATCCCCAGGTTGGTTTCCACAGAAGTGAGGCACATCTCCCCGGGGGTCAAAGGAGGAAACCCAAAGTTCATTAGCAGTTTTCTTGAAAAATATTGTTTCAGCAGGAGCAGCGCCCACCCCTACACATGGCAGGGGGGGACTTTGCAAGGCCTAACTTCACTTTGTAAGGCCCCAGGAAGTTTCTTGGTCAGGCTCGAGTGTGTGATGAAAGCAGCCGCAAAGTTTTGGAAACGGGAGACCTGCCCGGTAAGCACTCCTCTCCATCCTCACGTGCCAGCCCATGTGCACAGCCCCCTGAACCCACGGCTGCACCCCTTGTTCCCAGGACAGCACCAAGCAGCTCCCAGCCGGCCATCCCTCCCCTCTCCGTGCTCCCTTCACGCCACTGATGGTGACAAATGGAGGGAAACGGGTTTCCAGGTTGAGTGTTCCTTCCGAGAACTTTGCCTGGTCTAATACAGGTCCTGCCTTGAAACCCATTAAGCAGCTGGCTGCTTTTCTGCATTTATGGTGCTTTTAAAATGTGTTTTAAATTCAAAAGTATTTTCTCCAAACACTTAAAAAAAAATCTCAGGGAAACCACAGTACCTCATCAGCAATGTGGCTGCTGCCGCAGATTTTAAACTGGTTTAGAAACTTTAGCACACTTAACTGCATGACCTCGTCACCCCAAAACAACACCAGAGAATGAGCTTTTGTACCTGTGCTTTTAATACTAAATCATTCATCAAATACTTTTTCTTTTGTCCTACCATGGTAGGTTTTCGAAATATCATAGACTGCTCTGCATGAAGTTTAAGCTAATAATTCTACTGGAAACAATGACGACAGATAATTTTTCCTCTCTCTCTATTAAAAGCAGCTTTTATGACATGAAGCTGGGCACAGGTAGTTTCACAAAAAAGGTATTTTATTATTCTTAGCAATATTCACCTTGAAGGAATATGAGGAAAGCATACACTTTTTACAGACAATATATAAACATGTTGTACATAATTAACAATAACTTAGTTCACTAATCCAAAAATAAGCAAAATAAAAATTAAAAATAAAACCAGAAAATACTGAAGAATTTTTTTTTTTTTTATGCTGATACAAGTACAAAATAATTTAAATCTCGACTGCCGTTGTCTATGCTGCAGTGACTGACAATATATTGCACTTTGTCAACTGTATCAGTAATCCCTGTCTTCCACCCACATCCCTTCCCCTCTGCTCAAATCCTACAGAATTGAGTTGGGTACAAATAATGTACAACTGTACCATTGTAAAAGGTAAAAAGTAAAAAGGACCTAATTCTTTACCTCAATAGATTAAAAATTCTTATGATTTCTCCCAACCAATTTAGTTTCCCATTTATTTCCAAATCTTTACAAAGTGCACCTATATGCCTACGCAGACCAAAAAAAAAAGAGGAGGAAAGCAGGATTTTCATGGCTGCTTGGTTCTTAATTATAAAATACTAGAATTACATGTTTAGAAAAAAATTAACATACATCCATTTTTGTTTCGTTCAGTTTTTTTTTTTTCTTTAAAGCAGGACTTTTGCAGTAAAGATACAATTTGGCTTGATCCAAAACAAAACAAAACAAAACAAAACAAAAAAAAAAAAAAAAAAAAACCCAACAACAAAAAAGTTAAAATTTTAAAAAAAATAAAAAAAAAAGATTGTCACAGAGTTAAGCTTACGTGGTTTACATTATCAAACCCCTCCGTTCATTGGGGCATTTTCATCAGAAGTATAGCTAAATATGTACACTGTATGTTATACTGGAGCTTGTGTTCACGAGAGGCATCAGATCATAACAATCAATAGAATACACTTCACATTGGCAATAGCTTTGTTTTCGGTCATTTACGTACAATATGGTTTAATAATGGGAGATTTAAATTTTTTTTTCTTTTTTTTTTTTTTTTTTTTTTTCGTATAAAATCCACTGCGGAAAACAAGACGTTCCCCTTACAGAACGATGCTTTCCCTCGTCCCATCAGCTGTCGCTGTGTCTGGGATTTGACGGATGTGTGAAGCTCAAACTGATTGTCTCTCTTTTCCCCCTCTCCAGTGATCTCAACCCCATTTCTGCCCTTCCTCCCTGTGAAGTCCACCGGGGCCTGGGTGCCTGAGACAGCACACGCGCTGGCCGGCTGCGTGTGGACCTGGTGGCCACACCGCCCGCAGTTTACCCGAGCAGCTAATCTGCATTTTTAAGCGACAGCTGCCAACACAACAGAACAAAAATGCTTCAACCTCTAAAAAGTCTGTGAGTTGGATGTTTTCTATGCCCCGTGATGGTTTCGGCTGCGCTAGAAGTTAGCTGCGGGGCAGTCTGGTAAACTGCCTGTATCTCACCCCTTGCTAGTGCAGGATTGCCTCCCCGAGAGTTTTTTCCCCCCTCCAACAGTTTGATCTAGGTGTCTGTTTTGAGGAGCAACAGGGTAGTTCGGAGAGGGGCTGTTTTTTTTAAAGAAATCTTTCATGGTAGGGAAAAGAATGAAGAAATTGTGTCAAAATAATCACCATCTTGGGCGTATTAAAATCCCGTATTATGGATACATTTTTGCTTTGTTCCTCCCCCTCGAAATCTTTTCCCCCTTACTAGCAATTTTGGTATGGAAGATAGATGGAGCTAATCCAAGAGGGCTGTCGAGTATGTTTCCCCTCTCATGCTTGTTTTAAAGGCAGATTTTCTTACAGGGTAGCCATTGCAAACGACAGCATAAAAACATGCAATCAGAGGGGTTGAGGCTTTTTGTGGAAAACAAAATAAATATGACTTTGTGTCTGATTTTAAAAATTACGGTTTTATAAAGATGTCCTTTTATTTTTTTTTTCCTTTTTTTTTTCTTCTTTTTTCCCCCATCCCAAACAGAGTCCACGATAGAAATCCAGCATGTCTGGCTTCCAGTGAGCCAATTCCATCCTGGGAGGCTGCTTACATCTCTTTACAATATTCACAGTAATAACAAAGAGAGAAAGGAAAGCCAGTTCCAAGCTTTTTCCTTCAGCTTCTGCCACCTTTTGCTTCCTGCTGGACCATTAAGTATCGAACAGGCGAGTTCTGTTTTCTTATACCTGAGGGGGCAAAGTGCATTACAGGCACCACTACACATTTCTGCAGAAGACCCATCATTCGCAAGGTTTTAGTCCAGCATTAAGAGTTAAAACCACATGGGAGCAAAGATGCCCTTTTTCCATCCCTACATCCTCCTCTTGGCAGAACGTTTTCTTACTTGGTGTCATCTTAGGCAAAGCCCCATGTTCTCAATCTCTGGGTGGGTCTCTTGGTCATCAGGTTTTATCCCATGGCTGTAACCATGCTGGATGGGTGTGGGTGTCCGAATGAGATGCTGGAGGATGGGTGGATGGGGGTGGGTGTTGGTAGGATGTGTCCAGAGTGGCTGAAAGGGGGCAAATGCCCCATGGGTGCCATGTGACTGGCAAGGGCAGCAGCGCTGAAGGGAGATGACTTCTCCTGCATGCACTTGGACAGTTCCTCAAAACACTCAGAGCCTTTCTTGCTTTTCTTTGATTTGTTGGACATTTTCCTATTCCTGGTCTGAATTCCTTCCTTTTTCATGGTCAGAGGCCTGTTCACCTGCAAGAAATGAGAAAATCAGGCTCATGCAGACAAAATGACCTTATTGTGCAAAAATGAAAATATTTGGACTGCCCCCATGTGTTTTTCCTGGATGGAGACCTTTTTCTGGCCAAAAAAAATGGTGTTTCTCTCTGCAGAACTTGTTTATATTGATTTGTTTAATAAAACCACACACACAAAAAACCCCTAGACATGAAAAACAAATTGAACTGAATTTGGCAGCTGATGACTCTCTTTCCCGTAGGCTTACCCTCAGTCCTCATACATTTCCTAATAGAAGATCAAACTGGGAGGCACATGCTGACCCAAATTCAGCCCTGAGACATGAGCAATCTTGTACCAGTAACCTCTGTTACTTACAGTTTAAATAACGTTCCAACATGTCAAGCGATTCCTGCTTAGGAATAATTTCTTTAAAAAAAAAAAAATAAATAACACAACAAAGCCTTAGATATAATTACTTTTACAAAGTCAGAATGCAGATAGCCCATCAGGATTAATTTTTGCGCGGAGCCCGTTCCAAATGGCCTCTCTTTCTGGAGGGAAACGGCGCACAAAACACAGTTAAAAACAAGTGTGGTAGCTCTGTTTTGCCTGGTTTGCCCAAGCGTTAGAAGCCAAGCTAATACATTGTAATGTCACTGAACTTAGCATCACTATGCTGACAAAGAACGGCTGTCACTTCCCAAGGGAACCTTAGAGACGGGGAAGGAATAAAACAACAACCAAACCCCTGAAACCAATAAAAGCCTAGTGTACACCATGTAGTTAAGACATCAATCCCGGCCAGGCAAGCGGCGACACATGAGATGAGTAAATACTCACATTGTGCAATTTATAGTAGAGTCCGCAGGCATTACAAACTGGGTCCCCGTTTGCATTACGTCGCCATAAGGTCGTGGTGGTTGTCTGACAGTTGGCACAACAAGTCCCTGCTCTCCTGGCCGCTGACTAACCAAAAGAAAAAGAAAATTAAAATGAATCGCCAGGAGGAGGGAAATCATGAGAAAGGTCAAATTGGACTCAATATTTAGGTTGGGAAGAACTAGATACTAAGGTTTGACGGAGCATCGGGGCTGGAGGAAAGCTGCTGTCGGTTTTACATTTCATAGCCGTTAGGTTTTTGTTTAAATTTAAATATTCTCCTATGCATGCTGCAGTTTCAAGCCCAGTGGCACTGTGTGTGCAGAGGAAGTAAGGAGAGAAACAATGAATCTCTAACTCCACAAACAAAAATTCTAGAGAGAGGAAAAATAACCTGATTTTTTCGGATTTTCCCTTTGCAAGATTGTAGAATGGATCATGAAAATGCATTTGCCTTTTTTCTTTTTCTTTAATGACCGATTTGGTTTTTGCCAGTGTTGGGACTGGGTTTGAAAACAGGGAATGATCTTAAAGAATGTGATTTTTACCCCTACTCTGGCCCTTGAAAGGTGGACACAAAAGAAAACCGACCACATTACTTAGCTGGGTGCAGTATTTATCAGAGCCATCACTGAAAATTCAGTTTGCATTTACAAGTGAAAGGGGGAAAACAAAACCGGCTCCAACTTTCTTTAAATATTTAGCAAACCAAATTTCATGCCTTGCAGCAATGATTCCGCTGACCCGTCTGCAGCCTCTGTCCCTGCTCAGTTCCTTGACTGACAAGCCCTCAAACAACTGTCTTGAAAGAAAATAAAACCACCAAAAATCCAGCACCCTTTCCTAAAACTATTGTTCTGCCAAAACCAAGGTGAGGGGAAAGAAAAACGCCCAAACATTCATTGAATGTCCCAAAATAAGAACAGGAAAAGTAGAACAGCGGGCAGCCAGTGATTCCTGGATGGGCCGTTGTCTAGCAGACCCCACAATAATGCGTTCTTTGTGCACAGATGGTGATGTATAAAGTGTTAAGGACGGACTAACTGCACCCCATATTTTGAGAAATAATTTTGTATTAGAAAGCTTCAGCCTTGCCTCTGTAAGTGGTCATTTTGTGCTACTGAATTAATGCTGAGGACTCGATATTTTCTTGAATTAAGAGTTTACTTCCTAAAGCGTATCAATCGTGGTCATTCCATGGGGGCCGTGCTCCCTGGATATTTCTGCAATTAGCCACAGAGAGCTGTGGGGTGAAGCAGCAGCAAAGCTCACGATAGCACACGGCATGTCCATGAGCACAGAGCAGTGGGTTTCCCAGAGAACTCTGTGCGCTTCCCTGCCTGCCGGCCCCGGTGGGGAGCTGGCGCCGCTGGAAGCACAGCCCGACCCTCTCGCCAAAGAGGAGCCCAGGGTTCTGTTCTCACTTGCTCCTGATTTACGCCATGGCCCTCTGTAACTTTCCCAAAGCCGATGGACGGTTTAGCAGCTCTAGGCAAGACTCAGGCCCTCGGAGACTCACATATTTCAGTCCCTTACTCGCCTGTGAGAACAGGCCAAAGGCAGAAAGAGGGGGTACCCCCTACTGCAAATGCACTCATGCAACCCAAACACAATTAATGCCAGACGTCCAAATGCTGACATTATTAATACGATCACTTTGCTATTGCATGGCAGATGAACAAATTCCCAAAGATGGCCATCTCCTCTCCCCCGCAAACAAGCAAACTACAGTGGAAAAAGGGGCAATAAACAAAGCTGTAAATCAATTAAAACAAAACATTAAAACAACTACACTAAAAGAAAACCTCTTTAGTGCCCCCCAAACCCTGCACAATGAGCTAAGTATAACAGCCTCCCAACACACTGGAAGGTGGAGACCTATGTTTGCATATTTGAGATGGCTTACTGATACTCAACTATGCTGCTTAACTCTATGGCCTGTCCCATTCAGTCTGGAAAGCACTTGAGCCTGAGAGACGATAATGTTACACTGTTGTCTTAACATTTTTCTATATGTCAGTCACTTTAGAAGGCAAGTCATTAAGAAGCTTGCATAGCTGAAATTCTGACTCAATACAGAAATCTTCTGTATCCTATCCCAGTGTCAGAGCAGTAATGCCAATTTTCTGCTCTCCAAACCTCATTGAAACGTGCCCACGAATAGCTAAGAGACTTAGGCACCATAAATCACAAAGCTCCAAAAAATATATTTATTATTCTTAGCATTTTACGCATTATTTGTGGAGTAGAGTGTATTAGAAATTTCAAAACAGCAAGCATGACTGGCAAGGCTTGCCTATAGAAACTCTCAAAAGCTTTTAGAGTCAGGAAACAGATACACAAAGTTTCCTTATCTTTAACGTACAGATATCCGGATAGGAAACTACTACCAGGAGCTTAGAAAGGACTTTTTTTTTTTTTTTTTAAATCACTCAAATGAAAATACAAAGTATAGGTGACTCCATGGAAAAATAATAGGAATTTTTTTTAACAGTAGGGGATTGTCTGGGGAGGGAACCAATATTAGTATTGCCAGGGAATATAAGAGTGAAAATTACTTCATGGCTTTTGTACAAATAATTATTAAGTAAGGAGCAGTAGCTTTGACTCATCTGATTTGTTTTGCTTTTTTGGAGCTGGAACTTTTTTTTTTAGTACACGGTGGAGGACATTCGCGCTCATAACCCTTTCGCTCCCAGTATGCGCCCAAAATGTCCCAAGAGGCCAAATAAATGAGGAATTAAATTAAAAGCTGTCATCCGAGGACAAACGGGGAGACGGATACACGATATCCCGCCTGCATTGTGAGCGGCGGGGAGGCTCGGGACGGAGGCGCTCGGCGGCGCGGTGGTCTGAGCCGGGACGGGGGTGGAGGGGGGGAGACCTGCCCCGAGGCACGGCAGTGACCTCGCCGTGACTGACCCCCGTGTACAGTGTACAGTACAGCTTGGCTCCACGCAGGGGCTGAGCAGAGATGAGGCACGTTTGACTTGTGCCTGTGTGTGGTCCCTTTGCCTTATTTATCCCCAAACCCGGGAAAAACAGAGACACCTACCAGCCGCCGCTTAGGTTTAATGAGAGGTCGGTTTTGACCGTTCATTTTGTGGTAGAGCCCGCAGGCGTTACACAGGTAATGCCCAGTGCCGTCTCTTCTCCAGAGAGGGGTAGCAGTTGCTCCGCAGTTCACACACTCTCTGCCTTCTAAATGGAAACACGAAGAAACCGGATTTCTTTCTTTAAAAACAAATTCACAAAAGCTTTTTGCATTGTCCTTTAGGCATTTTTCAGAAGTCAAAACAGTGTGTTAATTCAAGCACATTCAGGCAGCAGTGACATCTACAGCACATGCAGCAAGGAGCTCGGTGTTTCGAGAACTCCCAGACTCCGGTGAGTATTTTATGTCATGATTAGAAATGGGCAGCGCTCTCTGCAAGGTGAGAAAGAGTGACACTCATTGTGTCAGATAGAAGTTATCATTTCAGTAAGGAGAACTCCCTTAGTCCTCCGCACTGGGCACCGCTCCCCTCCAATATCTATTGCACCCCGGTGGTTAGATCCTATGTTCTCCTGCCACAAATACACACGTACACGTGTACACAAACACACACACACCTGCAAACACACCACGTGTTAAAGTGAGAGTCAAAGGAAGAGGCTTTCTGCAATTAAATCTAAGCAAAAAGGCCTCCCATTCTGTGCTTTCTTTTTTGTTGCAAATGCTGCAGGATGAGAAAGTAGAGCCGAGCAGACTGGGAATGGATACAGAATGCCAGAGGCTCAGTTATTATTTTTGTTCTTAAAGCAGAAAAACGCTGTTAATGCTGATCTTTGGGAAAGTTCAGTTTGAACAAGCACTCTGGAAATAACTGTAAAAAACGGGCTTTTAGTGATTTTCTGTTTCTGTGACTTTTCAGCAATCCAGTTTGGATTTGGTAGGGAGCAGTTTACCTTATTACTGCCTCGTTATTAGTTTTAGTAGCACAGCTTGCTAAACACAGCATTGTAGAATGGCTGTTTTAAATAAAACCCACCATACAACTTCTAGATATCTGTTTCTGCCTGCGAAAGCTCTCTGCTAAAAGTTCATTTGCCTCGGATGGTTCCAGGGCAGGTCTGCTTAATATAGAAATCTCTCTTAATATAGTTTATGCAAATCCTACAGTATTTAACTGGAGAGGAAATTCTTTTTGCTAATAACTGAAGCAGGCCATGTTGAGTTCAGCGGGGCTTGTGTCTCCTTTAATCTAGGGAGTGGGTAGCTTTTAAACAACATACTCTAGAGTGAAAAATGAGGGGAGCTCTGCGGCGCTGCATTTGTAGCTTTTGTCCCTCCTAGGGCAGGAAGCTGCAGGAGTCGTTGTGTCGTGAGTCTTAGTTTTCCTACAAAAACACTGAGTGGTCACGAACTTTCCCCAGTTCCTTGCACTGGGAGCTCCCTTACAGAAGACAAAAAAAAAAAAAAAGGCAACTGTTAAACAAAACAAAAAAAGCTCCTTGCTTCCCTCATCTAAAAATCATTGGCAGCTACAGGACAAAAATAAAAAAGCTACTCAAGATCCGTCTATCTTCAGAGACCTGGATCTTGAACCAGTTTCCAAACTCAGGAGGTTCAGGCTGCCAATTGCCTTTAGTTTCTACTCTCTGCACTACCAAAAAAATACATACACACAGCAGCAACTGCCTTGAAAGAGTGGCAAAGAAAGAGTGTATTTTTCCCCCCTCAAAGGAGCCATTTGAAACAGAGCTGATGAGCTTGTAAAATAGCTGGTATTTTTGTTGCAAAACTCGTAAGAGATCACATTTCTAAATTATTGTCTACTTAAATAAAAACATGTAGTATACTCATAAGCAAATATGTGCAATGGAATACATACACAAACGTCTATAGAGCTATGTATTTTTAAAGGGCTGTTTAAATTCAGTCTCAATATATTTTAGTTAATCTCCTTCCATGGGTGAGGATGTTAAACAAGGAAGGTCTGAAGAATTACACAAATTGTCTTAATTCATCTGTATAGTTGTATAACTACTGTGATTTCAAAGTAAGATCAAAACTTGGTCCATCGCCTAATTTGCTGATTTAGGACTGCACTTTTAGGAAGAAATGCAAGGAGTGGTTGTGAACACGGGGAAGGTTTGCAAGCAGTTGTTTGGAAGATATGTCTGGTTCAGGGGCAGGGGAAAAAAAAAAAAAGAGTATTTTCTAATTAAAGTTAGGCTGGAGTAAGTTAGCGATGACTGGACACCTTAGTCTTTTGCACTGGTATGTAAACTGTATTTGAACTTTTGCTCTTGTAAAATGTGAAGGGAAGAAGGCCCTCGCGATCTGAAGGGGACTGGCCAGGGAAGTTTCGCTTTCATCCTGCGCTGCGGCCTTGGGTGGCGTTAATGAAGAGATACGGAAATTATGGAGGGAGAAATACCTATCACCGGGAAGTCCCCGCATGTCATCTGCAGGGGGTTGCCTGATTTGGGGGAGCAGTGTGGGGCCTGAGCACCTCGGGAGGCTGAGGCCTGCCTGTCTCCGAGGAAAACTTTTTTTCTTTTTCCATCTAAATCCCTCCTTGTTCAACACGCTCTGCTGGCTCAAACTGCCCCAGGTCCCGTGCCCCGCGGCCCCTTCGAGCGCCCTGGGGCCGGTGCCCGGCTGCGTTGGCACCCACAGAAGCCTGGTCCAAGCTCCATTTCTTAGTTTAAAAACTCAGAAGACTGGGACCAAGCAGTCACCCTCCCCTCCGTCCCGAAGAAGGCCGACACAAGCACTCAGCCTCGCCCCAAGAGCCAGCGCAGACACCCACCACCCGCACCCGGGACGCGGCCGGTGCGCGGCGGGGAGGCCACCGGCTGCGACACTTACCCGAACAGGACCTGGCCTTACTCCGAGGCTTGGGGGTGAAGCTGGACGCGGGGCCCCCCAGAAAGCTGCCCGGGTGGAAGAGGCTGCTGCTGTAGTCGTGGGCTGCCGGCACGTAGGAGGGGTAAGTGGGGATGGGGTGGTGGGTGGAGGGCTGGGCCCCCATGCTGGTGAGGCTGCTCCTGAGCGGGCTGGCGCTCTCCATCTTCATCCCCTCCGACAGCGACACTTGGTACTTGATGCTGTCTTTGTCCTCCTGCCGAGCCCCGGCAGAGGAAGAAGGGGAGGCGGCACTGGTGGAATTGGGGTCCGGGGACACTTCCTTGGGTGGGGTCGGGGGGAAGCCGAAGAGATGGGAGCCGGAGTGTGAGGCCGGGGTGAGCGAAGACACAGAGGCGGTGCTGGAGGTGCTGCTGCCCGGGTACACAGAGATGGCCCCAGGTGCTCCGGCGGCCGAGGGGTGCAAGGGTGTCTTGGTGAAGGGGCTGACGGTCCAGGGATTGTGGTGATGGGCAGACAGTGCCGCCTTGCTGCTGTCCAGCCAAGGGATCCCGGGGCTGTGGATAAGATGAGGCCGGCACATTTGACTCCCGGTCAGGCGGGCTGTAGAAACACAAGAGCGACTGGGATCAGCGTGGGGCGGCTCAGCCCGGAGCGGCTCTGAGAAGTTCCCCAGCTCCCTGTGGCTGGGCAGCTCCTCAGTCTGCCGGCAGCCGAAGGACAGCCGGCCACGGGAGAGACTTCCCAACCCGGGGAAGAGCAGCCAGGCTGACGCAGCAGCCCCTTCACCCTGTCCCAGCCGAGGGAGGTATCAGCCAGCCTGGCGAGAAGGAGCAATGGGAGCAGGAGGGGACCCAAGCACCCCCCTTCCTCCCACCCACCCCACCCCTGGGAATAGGCAGCAAAGCCCTTTCTGCTTTATCTTCTGAGCTGTCATAACGCGCTCTCTTCGGCTCCTAAAAACACCCCCAAATAAAATCCATCGCCGGTTTGAATCGGTTTGTATTTCGCATCCGGGAAGTAGCCGCGTCTGAGAAATTTTAGCCTGTGCGCACACTATTTCCCCTTCCCCTCTCGCTCCCCCCTTTCTTTCCCTCCCCTCCGCCAGTCCTTGGTTATCCCTAGGGTTAAAATCCACCCGTGCCTCCCTTTCCCTGTTTTAGATCTCCTGTTTTAGATCTCCTTTTCCCTGGATCCGACACGCCGAAGTGGCCCCCAGTGAAACTTCTTGCCCCTGCACAGGACGCCCGCGGCCCGTACGGAGGGGCCGGGAGCCCAGGAGGAGACGGCGGGGATGGGGCCGGGGGTGCTGATTTACCGTGTGCCTGGCTGTAGGAGACCCTTGCCCGGGCATGGGCGGAATTGGCGTAGTAAGGGTTGCCCTGTGAGTCCAGGTGGTTGAAGAAGACGTCGACTTCATCCGGAGGTAGGAGCTGCGCTGGTTCCATGTAGTTGTGAGCCAGTCCGGGGTGGTGGCTCTCGGGGTGCTGCCCGTTGAGCACGGCGTGGTGGGCCATCCAGCGAGGCTGGTCCGTGGCCACCTCCATGGCCTCGGGCCTCCCCTCCCGCCCACCCACGGGCCAGGAGCGAGGGGCACTCGTTGGGGGGGGGGGGGGGGGGCTTTGGGGGGGTTT
>VXAY01006537.1:2321670-2359291 GCA_013399855.1 Oxyruncus cristatus
GAGGGGGCGCAGGACTCCGCACACCCTGTCTCCGGGAAATCTCTGCCTGGCCGCCCTGGGTGAAATGCAACTTTCCAAGATGGAGATTTAAATAATCATCCCGGTGACAATGGGAAAGAGAAAAAAAAAAACAAACCCCAAACAAAACAACCAACCTCAGACCCAACCACGGCCCGGTGGCCGCGCTCCCCGCGGGGTGCGGTGCAGGAGCGGCCCGAGCGGGCTCCGCCGCCGGGCAGAGCCGGGAGAGCGTCGCGGTGCCCCCGGGACGGAGGGTGCTGCACCGGGCTCAGCCCGGCCGGGCGGGAAGCGGCAGCCCGGAGGGCCTGGCCGTGCTGGGGATATTTTTTCGTTCTTTACAAACCCTGTCAGGTTTGCCCCTGGGGAAAATCGCCCCGAGCGAAGCGCTCCGGCAGCGGGACCCGCACCTCGATGCCTGCAGGGCCGACCCCGGGCCGTGCAGAGCCGCGCCGCCGCGGCCCCCTTACCTTGCCTTTCGCTCGTCCTCGTTTTCCTTGCAGTGTTCCGCCCGGTGCCTGGGAAGCGCCGGTTGTGCTCCTGGCGGGGCCGTTCCGTGGTCTGGGGAAGGGTCCGGCCGCGGGAGCCTCCCCGCCTGCCCGCGCCGGGAGCGCGGCTGTGCCGCGGGCGGAGGGTGCGCGCAGCCCGGCGGAGGGGCTGCCGCCGTGCGCGCTGCTGAAAAACTGGCAGCAGTTTCGAGCTGAGCCCTTTTTTTTTTTTTTCCTCCCTTCCCTCCTTCCCCCCTTCCCTTCCTCCCGCCTCCCTCCCTCTTCTTTCCTCTCTCCCTTCTTTCCCTCCCCTTCTCTCTCTCACTCTCCCGCATTCACGGATGGCACAGCGAGCCACTGTGTATTTATGTACATAATAAGGCAGCTCGTCCCCTCCACTTCATTTGCATCATTACAATATCTGTACAAGCACATCACATTGTCTGTTGCTTGCACCTTTTGTTACGGTTGCTGTCACAGTCTACGCGACTTGACTTTCATATTTTAAATGAATTGATATTATACCAACAACACACACTCACATCCCAGGCGCTGGGAAACCGGGCTCCGGCGCGGCGGGCGCCGCAGCCCCAGCCTCTCCCGAGCCGCTCTCTTCTTCCTCGGATCCCAAGGAACGTGGGGTGGGGGGAGCCGCTTCCTGGGATCAATTATTCGTATAAATTATTCCTATTCGTATTAATTTTTTTTTCCACTCTCTAGTGAAGGGAATTCTTTGGGGGTCTCGGATTTTTTTTTTCCCCTTGACCAGCCTGGCTTTTGTACAACCTCGTGTTTCTTCTCACCCCTCTCCCTTCCAAACTCAGCCTTTCGGGCTATGCACCTGCACGTAAGTGAGGCAGCGGAGAAGCTGGAAGAGGCGCAAGCAGACATTACACGACGGGTCGTTGTTATAGCTAGGAAAGAGACGGTAAAATACGCATTTCGTAGACCACTAAGAAATTCATCCAGAACGAATATTTTCGGAAACCTTTGCGCGCCCCAGCCCTAGCGTGGCAATCCTCACCTGCTGGGTATTTTCCTCCCCGTGTGTCATGCGTGTGCGGGGCTGGGGGCTTCCCTCTCCAAGCGCCCGGTGGCTGGATGGGGTGACGGGAGCAGGGGTCGCGCCGCGGGGACCGCATTGAAGCGCCTCGGGGGGCGCGCAGGGATTCTCCGGAGGGGGGAAACAGGCAGGACCCCCGCCCGAGGCTGCGGGAAAACCATATTAATGGAGAGACAAAGGCCGGACCGTCCGGCGGGGCCCCTGCGGGAGATGAGGGAACGAAATATGGTTCGGGAAGGGAAAGAGAAAAGTTTCACGAGAGGGGAATTATCATCATAATGGAGGTAAAAATGTGAGCAGGGGAAAGGAGGGGGGGAATCCTATTCTGCTGGCATTTTCTGTCTGTCTTTGTGATATGGTTCGGGGGAAAAAGGGTCCTTGATATGCGGCAGATAATTCTTATCAGCCCCACGCAGCCCATTTCCAAAGTAAGTGTTTTAATTACTCCTCCTGTATTACCCTTCATCCTCTGAGAGCAGATACATCACCAGATTTATGCAGGGGAAAATACAAAAGAATGAGGTATTAAAATATATACATATATATCTCCCCTCTTTTTTCCCTTGTGCCCAGGAAGAGGGAGACTCTGTCGTCAGTCGCTCCCTGGGATCGCCCTGCACGAAACGACTCCAAAACGAGAAACTGTCGCTCAGGTGGAAAAACTACGGGAAAAGTGGGGTTTGAAGGCTGCAGATTTTTCCCCAAGCCCGGACAGACGAGGGT
Organism: Oxyruncus cristatus; assembly: GCA_013399855.1. Classification (NCBI taxonomy): domain Eukaryota; kingdom Metazoa; phylum Chordata; class Aves; order Passeriformes; family Cotingidae; genus Oxyruncus; species Oxyruncus cristatus. Next base: position 2,323,963 of record VXAY01006537.1, read on the forward strand.
GTCCCAGCGGGGATCTCGGGGGGGCTGAGACCGGCGGAGGCGCACGGCTATCACAGGAGGCTCACCGCACCGTGCCTCCTCGCCGACTGGCCTGTCCCGGGACATCCAGGGCCATCCCTCCACGTGCCACCAGAGGCATTTGTGGTCGGAGGGACAGGGTGACACGATTTTCCCCTCATGCTCGCTGGAAGAGAAGGTTGTTTTCCTTTGCTGTTTAGCTTTCGTACTAAAGATGTCATCTGAAAGTCTGGGAGGAAGGGGGGACCGTGTTCTGCTCTCTTCCATGGTAACAACCATATTCTGCATATTGAAAAATATGATAGACAGTTGAAGGCTTTTTTTCCTTTCCCCCACCCCAAAAAAAAAACCCCAAACACACACACAAAAAAAACCCCAAAAAAACCCAAACACCAAACCCCCAACCTTTTCAATATTGATTCATCAAAAAAAGACGGAGAGAATTTAAAAAGAGAAGAAGCAGCACCGGCAGCAAGGAGAATATAGGCTCAGCAGCTCTCCAGGTTCGCTTCCTTATTATTACTATCCAGGGGTAATTTTTCATCTCTGCTAGCTAATCTTTGTTCCTTGTGAAGATAATGAATAGCCCAATCCTTATCTCCTGGGCTCCTGGAGGCTGCTGGAGAATGGGGTTGAACAGGGTTGAAAATTGGTTCCAAAGTGCTGCTGAATAAATGGTGTTCCTTATCTCTCGCTTCCAGATTATCGGAACCCTTTCAAAACTCACACAACAAATACAGCCACCGCATCTAATGCATCATTTACCAGAGCAGATCTCCGCGTTTGATCGGCAGATAGGCAAAATCTATGTATTCCTTGCTTTACTTAGTATGCATGGATGCGGGGCTGCTGTCCACGCGGGGTGCCCCCGGCCGGGCCTGGGACACCCCCGAGGCTCTCAGCACACGCGGGTCTGTGCTGTGGATTCCAGGGAGTGACAAGAGTGTCCCCTGCCCATCCCCGATCCTGCTGCATCCCCATGCAGCACCTTGCAGGGAGCAGCCCACTGTGCAAGGTGCTGCCATTCAGTGCACCTGGAGATTTGGGGTAGCTCTGCTGGGGAACTGGTGGATTTGCAGGGAAAGGTGAGGAGTTGTGAGCATCATTCTGGGTACGCCAGGCACCTGCTTTACATTCCCACTCACTTCTGCACCCGCAGGTGCATTCGCCCACACCCACGAGTGGTTGCTGCTCCAGGAGCCCGTGCTGTGTGGGCAGCAGCCCTGCTGCCCCAGAAAGCACTTCCAGGCTCAGCTCTGTCCTAGTCCTGCCCCAACCCTCAGCAATCTCAGGGCCCAGCTGGATCGATCCTGTAAAAATTCCCAGTGCTCCCCTCAGCTTATTCCCTCCTAACCCTAGCCACGGAGCCCAGCCAGTCCCTCAGGCTTCAGCCCTCACTGCAGGTGCTGGGTAACCCCTCCACATCCCAGCCATGGCCAGAACAGGGCACCCAGGCAGCCTAAATTTGGGGAGCAATTGGTGATCCTGGGGGAGAAAAATAAACTTCACAGAAAAGAAGTCCTTCTTTGCTGCTAGAGTTAGTATGAAGTCTGTCCCTTCCAGCTCAGGGCAGTATCAGGTTTTCCTTTTTCTCTCCTCTTTCTCTTCTTCTCTTTCTCTTCTTCTCTTTTCTTCTTTTCTCTTATTCTCTCTTTTTGTTTTCCTTTTTTTTGTTGTTTTTGTTTGTTTGTTTGTTTGTTTGTTTTTTTCCCTCTGAAAATCCATCTATATAACAATAAATACCATCCAATCTGGCTGTGCAGCCCCCAGCTCCGGAGCAGAAGGTCCCCAACCCAAAGCCAGGAACAGATGTCCCCTAGGTTGTCACCCACCACATCTTTCTCTGGCAGGACCTGAGCCTGTGCCCAGGTACCAAACAAGGCAACATTTAATTCTGCGCCACTGCAGCTCATCCCCTGTGTCACTGGCACTGCTCTGGACCACCAGCCCAGGGGCCAGTGAGATTCTTGGTTGAGGACAGGACACCCACAGTGTCCTGGTCCCCTCTGCCTGGCCAGCAAAGCTCACCTTTTCCCTGCCTGGAAAGAGAGAGAAACTTGCATGGGAAGTTGCGGGCAAGCAGCAATGCCAGCCAGCCCCTGCCCATGCTTGAGAGTTTTGCAAATGTTCAACTTGTACTAATTTTTTATGGCTGTATTCACAGTTGTTCCCTGTAAAAAATGGACCTGTGTTAGTTTATTAATAACCTAAACATTACGTATTAAAGACCTATGAGTGACACAAGATGACAAAAAGCTGTATTTTTCCAATATACACAAGCACACATTTAATAACCTTCTATTGCATCTCAGCTAGGCCTTCTCTCTGATGGTTCCCATGGCAACTGAGATAAAAAAGCAGCCATTTTCCATATCTCTATGAAAGTCTATTATATTGCAGGATTAGTTCATCTTCTGCTAAGGTCAAACACAAAGTCATACAACCTGAAATATTTAGAATCCATGTACATTCATTTTTTTATATGCCCTTTCATTTTCCACAAAAGACTGGGCTCCTCTGAGGTTTTATTCCCCAGAAAATGCTAAGCAAAGCAATAAAAAAATCATGATTAGCAGCTGATGAAAAGTTCAATTGTTTTTTTTTTTCCCTTCTTTCCCCCCCCTCCTTTAAAAAAAAAAAACCCTCAGTATTGTCGGGCAGATAGTGCCTTCCCCATTTATCTCTATCAGCAGCCGTGATTGCAGCCGATACCGACCGCCTAATTGGGCTGGGAGCGATTCGCAGGCGGACGGCGGCACCTTCTGGCAGCGGCGGGTGAGACACGGAGGAGCCAGGTCAGCCGGGGGTGTTTGGGGCCGCCCCTCCCTCAGCATCCCCCCGCCGCGGACCCGCGGGAGCCGGGGCAGGAGCCAGGCTCGCCCGGAGGCTCCGTGTGGTCCCCACCGGGGTATCTCAAGGGTGCGCCCCGGGATGGCACCGCTCAACTCTCTGCTCGCATCCTAAAAACTCATATAATCTCACTGTGGGCTTTCAACCACCTCTAGAGTCTGTATCTGCCTCTTCCCGCGGTGATTAAACATTTTTATTTAGTAGTGCAGGCGCCCTTTCACCTGCAAGTTTCAGCTACTGCATGCCTGCAAAAACAGACGTGTTGTACACATCCAAGTTGCTCCCAAGAGCCCCAGTCTCCAGCGTGGTGTTGAGAGGGAAAGCAAAGTCACTTTTCTTTTTTTTTTGTGAAGGAGCTGGCAGCGTAATTCAACTGGGTCTTGGTGACACCTCAAAATGCAATAAAATAAAACCTGAGCAGCCTTCAGACAGTTTGAATGGTGACAAACATGTTATCACCCACGACATGAAGAACTACGGCTGACACTTTTTTCCAAGGTCACTCGAAAACCTGGAAAATCAGGGGAGAGAATTTGTGCATGCAGCCATTCACTCTTGTGGCTTTGTTCACAGATACCCATTCCAACGTGACTTTTATTCCATCCCCTTGTAATGTGGAAAAATAGATACTCTGGAAATATGTGCAGATGGGAAGAAGGATTGAAGAATATTTTCCCCTTCTTTTCTCCATCCCTCCATCTGCAGGTGGCCCCACAGGTGTGTCCCAGTGGCCCCTGCCATGACACTGGAGCTGCTCAGGATGGGCCAAAAGAGGGGGTTGGAATTCCTATCTGTCCCTGGAGATGATCTGCACCTGCTGCAGAGAAGTTGAATGAGAGTGGAAGAGAGGAGCCAGAGCGGGCAAAGGTAAATCCCAGCCTGACCCTCCATCCCCCTGCTGCCTCAGACAGCCTGGGTGAGGTGGGTGGCACAGGGCACACAGATGTTGCCAGAGGTTGGTGTGTACCCAAGAACATTTTCAATAAGCTGTTTGCAGGTAGGTGTTGCACAGCAGGGGCCAGTGTCATGCCCACCTCCTAAAAACAGGCAGCAGCCCCTGCTCTCAGCAGCACACCTGGGAGACGAGTGCCAAAGCAGCTTCCCCAGCTGGGGACCTGCTCACCTGGGGCACCTGTGCACCCATAAAAGCCCACACCAACACCTCCCCCTTCCTTTGGTCTCCGCTGCCTTCTGCTCCTTTTGGTGGAGGGCAGACAGCTGCATTTTTAGGACTAATACAAGGCTATGTGTTATTAAACCTTGGATCCTGCGATTTGGATTTTTTTTCCCTGAGCTGAACGTTTGAAGGATGAGTTCAGAGCATCACCAAACACCAGGTGGGTTTCTTTTTTAAGTTTTGTGGTTTCTTTTCTCCCCTGCTTCATCCTTGTCATCCTGGTCAGCAGCTGACATGGTAGATGCCCTTCTGAGGTCTGCAGCCCTGAGAAAGCGTTTAGAAATCCGTGAATAACTGTGTCCTTCAGCTAAAAAGGGGTGTTCTCCTGTATAGGGTGTTAGCACCCTCTTCTTGGGGTAGTGGTGTTGGTCTTCCTTGTGATGTTTCCCTTCTTGTGACTGCTGCTGCTGTGATAGTCAAGGGCTGAGCTGCCCCAGTGCTGGCAGTGTGGATGTTATGGGTGGGGCTGTGACGCAGTTCACTGTGAGCATTCCTGTCCTGGGAATGTTTGAGTGCTGGTGCCCACCGGGGCTGCTGGGAACTCCTCAGAGCTGTGCTGGGTGCTGTTTCAACCCAGCATGGAGCAAAAATTGGGGAAAAAAGAAACCAAGTCCCATTTGGACTGCCAATATTTAGATTATTTCCAGTGGTCAGTTAGTGCTGGGGGAATCCTGGGAACATGTGGGGCTGCTGGTATGTGGCTTTTTGCAGGAGCAGGGTGGCTGCTCATGCCTGGGAGGAAGGGGCTCCTTCCAGTCCTGAGGGCTTGGGGGGCTGGTGGTGCCACCGAGGGGATGCTCTCTGCTCCCCTCCCCTGTGAGCCCAGTGCCACGTGGTTTGAGATTCAGGGCCATGGTGAAATGCCCTAGTTTGGCCCCTGGTTGTTTTTCTGTCTCTCAGTGACATCTGGTACATTGCTGTGAGTTCCCAGAAAGAGGCCCTGATGGAGGATGTCAGGGTAGGAAGAAAGGAGCTGACCTTGCTATTAAAAGGCAACAGAAATGGAAATGTTTCAGGCTGTTTCTAGCAGACGTCTCTGGGAAGAAAATCTCCTTGCTCTGCTCCGTCAGGCCCTCGTGGGCAGCATTTCTCTGCTAATTGTTCACTTGATACTACACTGGAGATGCTTAATTCATCCTTGTCCACATTGCTGCGCCTGAAAAGATCTTGTGGAGTTTGAGGAGGATTTAAGCCCTACTGATCACTCACGACTTTGTACGTTTCTGGTCTTATAGTGACACCAACAGCCTCGATGCTCTCAGATCAGAGATGCTGGTCTCAACTGGGAAGAGTTTGGGTGCAGATCCTGCTTTGAGCCCGAAGCAATCCTGTTGAATCCAGCTCAGCATCCCCAGCAACACCTCTTTAAAAATGGAATTTCTTGCAAATCTCTGAGCCCTGCTCTGACCAGGGTCCCGTAGAGGAAGGAAACCTTGCCATTGCATGGCTGCTCCTCACGATGCAGGACAAGCGGGATAATTATTGAGATTAGTGAGAATAAGCTTTGCTTACAGCTTGAGACGAATGAATGTTTTAAACCCTATTGGCTTTTTGACTGAGATCAAATGTGGCATAAGTTTAACATCTGTATCCTTTATCTGAGGAGTGGAAAGACTAACCTTTCTTGATTCAAGGCGTGAACTTGATTTAAAAGGGATTTCCTTCAATTTTTTTCCCCTGTTCTGCGCGATTCTGCTACATGATACCGTGGGGAGCAGAGGCTGGTCTGCCTGCCTGGAGGGGAAGGAGAGGAGGGAGGACAGCGTGGTTGGCTGTGCTGGATTTTTGGAGAATGATGAGAAAGGTGCTCGTGAAATAGGACTGGGGGTTGACCTGTGTGCTTGAGGACAGTGTGGGCATGATGACAAGCACAGTGACAAGCAGCCATTGGGATTGAGATGTGCAGATAGTCCCTGCTGGCCACAGAGTGATCGGTTCCCCGCTTCAGTCTCCCCTGAGCTGTTGTGCGCTGAGCTGCGGCTGACGGCCTATCTCCAAAAACCTGAACAGTACCTCTGCTGCAAAGCCATAAATCATCCCAGGTGCCACCTGCCTGTGCCCCAGTGCAGGGTGCACAGTGCCCTGGCTTTGCCCTGGGAAGCACAGGGCTGGGAGAGAGCTGACAGCCAGCAACTCACCCAGTGTGGGTGGTAGAGGGGGCTTGATAGCAGCCACCAAAGATAATGATTTAAATGATCAGGATGAGGAGCACAGGCAGCTGCTATTGACTTCAGCCAGGGAGCTCCCCTTGCTCAGACTGGTGTTTTCCAGCCACTGCCTGTGGAGATGCTGGTGGTGTTGCCAACAACTGTCTCACCAGTGCCATAGCAATGGGATGGGTCACTGAAGCACTTTCCAGAAGCACGGGCACAGAGCAGGGACAGCTGAAAGCTTTCTGAGCTCTGCCTTAAAATGCTTTTTGGTAATGAAAATGGCTGTTTCCTTAGGACAGGAGAGCCAGGCTTGGCTTGTGGAACATCGTCACCAGCCAGCTCTGTGGTGCTGGTCATGCCTGGGCTAGCGGCCCGTGCTGCTGTGGTGGTGGCTAAAGCTGGGCAGTGAGGTTGGTGTGCCCCAAATGGAGAAGACTGATGTGGCTGAGCCCAGTGCAGGAGATCAGGGATGGGCTGTCCTGTGGGGTTTCTCTATACTCAGTGCATTTAGTCTGTATTGGGTTGAAGGCACCAGCTTCACCTCCCCCATTGCTTTCACTTGGCATGTTGGTCTTGGTGTCTTCTTACTGTCCTTAACAGTGACAAGTCCCTGGGCAGAAGAGCACATAATGACTTTGTATTCCATCCCACAGAGAGGGGAGATGGCTTTCAATAGAGCCCAAGAGCCTTTCACCACCTCAGGGGCCCAGCCGAGGGCTTGCTCGAATAAATCAGCCAGGGATGTCTCTGCCTGTCCTTGCAAAGTGAACCCCACGCGTGTTAGAAGGAGGTTTTGTTTGCTGGACCAGAAAAAGTGGAACATAACCTGAGAGCAGGGTGGGAGCCCTGCTCACCTGCCACTCTCTGGCAAGTGGCACATGGAGGGGCAGAACTGCATCTGCACTCCTGGTCCTCAAAGCCTCTGCACATCTAAGCAGCCCCTCAAGGTTCTCCAGGCCTGCACTGGCAGCTTTCAGGTGGATGCAACGTCCGTACCTGGAGGGTCTCCAGGAAGCTCCTTTCCCCTTCAGAGACTAAGACAGCCAATGCTGGGAGGCAGAGCGCATTGCCTTTGACTGTTGTGGGCTTTTCAGATGTGCTGGAGCATCTGGTTGAGCCACTGTTGTGGACAGGATATGGCAGCAGGGGATATTGGAGCTGGTCCACCTGCCGGTTCCTGTGTTGTGTGGATGTGTAATGCATACCAGCACGGTATATACTGTGCAGTGTGTGACTGTTAATGCAGTATTTATTTAGGTGTTGAAGGTGAAATGAATCTCTGCTGTTTCCCTCTGGCTGAATCTTTACCTGCTCCTGCAGCTGAAAGCTGAAAGCCAATGCTGATTCTCCACAGCACGGGAAACTCCTCCTGGCACAGCGGGTGGATGTTTCCTGGAGTTTGGGAGAAAAACCCTTTTCCCCTCCACAGCCCCTAATGCAACACTTGCTCCCCCTTATCCCTCCTCTCACTTGCTTTTGCCTTCATTTCCAAAGGCTGGTGGGATGGTCACTGCTCTGCCTCTTTCCCTTGTTTTTCCCAGTTGTTTTGGAGCCCAGTGGGTGGCTCGGGACAGAAACCTGCCCAGCCCATGGAAGTCATAGAAACACTTCCTATGGGGCTGATAAAAGCAGGGTGGTGTTCTCTTTTTTTCTCTTTTTCCAGAAGCCAAAATAGCACTTTCAAGTGCAACAGGTACAACCACTACCAAGTCACCTCAGAACAGTAACTGCAAATCCTTCTGGATGGTGACAAACACAAGGAGGCAGCTGGGCTGCTGCTCTTCCCCAGCATGCACAGGTGAACTGGGAGCAATGGCACTGGGATTGGTGGGGCCACTGGGAGCATCCCTCAGGGCAACACTTTCCTTAACCTGTTGATCTCAACCCTTGTCTGCTGGGCTGTTCTCAAAGGTCCTAAACAAAGTCCATCCTTGATTTGGTAAGGTGGTGGCATTTTTTTTTTTTTTTTTTTTTTTAAGAATGGAGAGTTTTCTTCATAAATCACTTTTTTCCACCAAACTACGAGAGAAGAGAAGGGGAGCACGGGAAAAACCCCAGCCTTGGTCTTGGTGGCTTGTCATGCCTGCCTTTAATTGACAGACCTTGTTATTAATGTTTTCCAGCCGCCTCTCATCCAAGGCTCAAACCTCCCTTTTAAAGCCCTGTCATGTTAAAAATTGACATGTGTTGACTTTGGCCTGGGAGAAGCCAGGCCCTGGCTGTAGGTAGGAACTGCATGTGTTTAGTCTGGCTTACATTTTATTTTCCCCTTTCATCAAATTAGTTCAGCTGTATTTTTTTTTCTGAAGGAAAGAAAAGAAAAGAAAAACTGTTTGACAATCTGAGGCTCTGGGTTAGAATTGCAGCGTTGCATTAAAACAACAAAAAATAGCTTACAAATGTGGGCTGTGTCAGACCAGGTGGAGATGGGGCCACTGGAGCAGAGATGGGAAAAGCTACTATCTCTAAGGAGGTGCACAGACTGCTCCTGCAACCCCACAGCCCTGACTGCTTGTCTGATTTATTCCAGTTGGGCTTGTTGCATTCAGCCTTGCTAAAATTAGTGCTGTCCTGACTGCACCAGCTTTTTCTCCCCTTCTCCTGGTTCAGCCCGGTCAACAGCCTTGATGCAGGTACCAAGTGCTCCACACCAAAGCTCAGCCAGGGATGTGCTGCAAGCCCACAGAGTGACCATTGGGCTGAGCTGGAGCTAGAAAGCCAAGGAAATCCTGCTTCTTGCCCACTAAATGCCTGGGATTTGGAGCTATGTGGTGCATTTCATTGGGATCAGTCAAGACCAAACTGCATCCATTGGGGATGTTCTGCCCATGAATGTGGAGTGAAGGAGTTCCCAGATACTGGGGAGAACATGTCCTCAACCCTGTCCCAGGGTTTTACTTATACCTTAGTGCCTCATTGTGGGAGGCATCTGGTCCCCTCCTGGTGTATTTCCCCAGGTGCTTCAGAGTCAAATGCTCCCAAAATGTCTGTGGAGTTCATTTAACACCTAGGAGGTCTCCCCAGCCCCAAGTCACTGAGGACCAGGAAAGCACCAGCTGCCGGTTTGGTGCCAAATGGAAAGAAATAGCTGAGGCATCAGGGAATTACTAACATGGTTGTGTCACCATCCTGCCTGCACTGGACCCAACCCTGCTCTGCCTGGGGCAGATGAGACAACAGCCTGGAGCTGGAACCAGTGAGGGGTTAAAACCCCAGGAGGAGCTGCCAGGAGGTTCCATGGGAGTAAGAGGGAACGCCACTCCCACCCCCTCAGGAGTGCCCACAGCAGTGATCCTTCTGTGGTGCCTGTGGACAAAGAAGCAATGGGGCTCAGCATCTGCTGCTTGGTCAATGCCACGTCCATGCAGAGCCAGTGTTGCTCCTACAAGGAATGACTGCCCTATCACACCTGAACAGCACAAGAGAAGTGGAAAATAAGCAGAGAAGGATCCTCATTTGCCCTGGGGCCTGTTGTGGACAAACTGTCTTTGTCTCCTGAAAGGTCTTGCAGGTGGGTGCTGGCTTAGCATCTCCCCTCATAGCAATTCCCATGAGTCCCTTTTTCTGCATCTTGTGATGGTGTTTCTGTGGGCCCCATGGGTTGCCCACTAAGCAGCCCTGTATCCTCAGTGCCCACCAAAACTGTGCCAGACCCACCATCCTGGCAGTGCCAGGACCCTCAGCCTGGATTATCTCCTCATTTCTTGGCTGTATGGGCAGAAAAGAAGAGGTCCCACCCGTGATGCTGGCTGCCCCACAGGTGTCATTGCAAACTGGGCAGGGCTGAAGGGTTCCCACCTCCCTGGTGGACCCATAATGTAAGAGTTGCACCCACGGAAGTGTGAAGAGATTTGGCACCAAGAACCCTTCTCCCTGCAGCCACAACCCCTTTCTGAAAGGCCCATCTGGGCAGTGCGCCCATACACACGAGGAACTGACTCCTCATGGGGGGGCTGAAATATTTTCTAACAATTACTTTTGTAACACTAGTGAAATCAAAGCAAAACGTGTCAAAATTCCCATTAAGACACATTTAACTTCCCTTGTTTCAAGACAAAGTGCCTTTGCCTGCAGGCAGGTTTCGGGTTTGCTGCACGGCCGTGGGAGACTATTGGATTACAGGCAGCACCGAGCCAGAGTTTGCTCTCTTTGGGGTAAAGGTTTTTTCTAATCAGGATCAGTTTAATTCTGTTATCTGAATTATTAGCTTGTCTCTGTTTCTGACCTGTGCAGGAAGGAGGTGAGGGAAAGGAGATCGTTTCTGGAGGAGGAGAGGTGAGAGGGGAGAGGGTTTGAGCCCCAAAGGGCAGAGTCTCTCCCTGGCTGGGACCTGCTCTTTGCACTGCAAAAACTCTGTGTTCATGTCCTAGATGATGATGGATGGTGGAATATGTGAAGGCCTCCAAGGGCTTTGCAGCTACAAGTTAAGCCTCATGCCTGACTGTGCCATAGTTGCGCATCAACCTGATTTACTGGTGGGGAAACTAAGGCACAGGGCAGAGATCAGGCATATGGAGCTAAGCTGTCCCCATCTGCAGAGATCTAAGATTAATTCCTCATTAAGTGAAGGAGACAGCAAAATCCCTTCTTTCCTCCTGGAAGAAACAGCATCTCTGCATCCTGGTTCATGTGTCAGAGGAGACTGTTTGGACCTTACCACATCCTCACTTTGAAAAGGATACTTTTTTTCCCTTCCTCTTTTTTTCTTTCCTTTTTTTTTTTTTTTCCCCTCTCCCGGGAGTGAGGATCTGTATGGAAATTTGAAGGGAGTGTTTTCCATGTTATTCCTCCAATGTCCTCACTCCCTGTGTACACAGGTTTTGTCTGTGGTTCCCATTCCTAAGGGGATCTGGATGCTTCTTGTGCTCTAGATATACACAGTTATGCTGCTTTGAGCCCAGGCCCCTCAGGGAGTATCTTGGCTGTTTAATCAGCTCAGAGAGCACCAGGCAGCAGCAGTAACAAATAACACTGGGCACTGCTGGTGGCATTGTAAAGAGGATGTGATGGAGGGTGTTAGTGTGGTGGTGATGGGAAGGGCTGGCCCTGAGTAAGGGTCTGGGCAGTGCACCTTGCATGGCTGGTGGGTGAGGTTTGGGTTATCTGCACCTCTGAACAGGATGAAACCAGGCTGGACTGAGGCATCAAGGGAACGTGGCTCCTGAGGTGTGTTTACTGGGGGGCAACAGGTAATTTAATGAGGCCTTCTGAATCCCATGGGGATGGTGAGACACCTGCTTAATAAAATCTCTACTTTTTGATTACACTCAGGCCATGGTCATTCCAAGATCTGAGCCTGGGTAGAATTAAGGTGTTGGCAGAGCTGTGGAAAATGGATAAGCTGTAAAACACTTGTGGAGTCCTTAGCAGATCTATCACTTAGTCATGTCTAACTGGGTTTTTTATAAGGTTTCATTAACACCCATGAAGAACAAGAGAGTCTTGGCTGGGACATGAAGGGTACCCAACCCATTAGATCTGCGGACAAAAGAGCTGCTTGTTTCCTTGTTGGGCTAGTCTTGGAGTGGGAGCAGGGAGATCCAGCACAGGGCAGGGGAGTGATTTGGATGGCACTCAGTCTGGCTCATCAGTGACAGGGAACCTGTGACTGGACCCATATTGGTGAGCATGTAGGAGGTCCCAAATGTGGCAGAGCTCAGCTCCAAGAGGATGGAGGCTGACATGATGTTTTTGGCTTTGTTCCTTGCTGCCATAATCAATCTTTTACAAGAGATGCTCTTTGCTCAGCTTTCTGATGTTATCTCATCCCCACTGTCAAGTGCAAGCTAAAAAAATGTTTCAACACTTTAATTTTCAGCCACTTAAGCCCTGAGCATCCTTGAAGCCTTGGCACCTCTGCACCCATGTCTCCTCACTGAGCAGAAACTATTGCCTAGGGAATTCAGCCCATGCCTTTGATGTTCTGCCCCTGCAAGGTGTTTGTTTCTCTGTGGCCTGTTTTGATCTGTAGAGTCCTTTAGGTTCTCTATGTCAGAGATTACCTCTTTCTCCTAAGTCAGGAGCTGATGGTTGCATGTCTGAGTCCAGGAACACAGCGATCCTGGAGTCCTCTTTGCTTGGCTTCCTTAACCTGATGGAGTCAACAGGCTGTCTCTTTTCCCGTGCCCCAGTTTTGTCCAAAGAAGGTGATTTTGTGGGGATGCTGCTGAGGGGTGTGCTAGCTCGCATTTGGGATCGTGCTGCGAGTTTGGAGATTGTTGGGGGTTGTGAAGTGCGATGCTGATGTGCTGGTTGGCGTTGAGAGTCAATGTTACTTTGGGTAACATTGCTGGGGCTTCTGCCGTGGATGTCCAGGACTTGTGAGGTGCCAGTAGGGTAGCACCTCTTTGAACACCTTCTTCAGCATCTTTCAATCCAGTCCATATACCATGAAGTCCTTTCTCCCCCTCTGGAAAGACGCCAAGAAGATAGGAGATGGGAGATGGCATGAACTCAGGTCATGGGAGCTTTCACCCTCTGGCTTGAGCTGCTGAACCTGGATGATGAGGATGGCACTTCCCAGGGCTATCAGCTGGGACAGCCCACAGCCACCCTTGGCAGCTGCCCAACGCCTCCCCTGTGCTTCAGCAGCACTTCTTCTCCAGGGAGGCTGGTGCCACCTCAAGCCCTGTCTTGCAGCTACTCCTGGTGAGCACAGACTTTGTCTGCAATTCCTGTCCAGGTGTTTCATGGTGCACTGCCATCCACCCATGGGAAAGGGACCTTCTCCCAGCTGGGGATGGGCAGAGCTGTGAGCAAACCCACTGGGCTGCTGTGCCTCCAAGGCTGCCTGGTGCCAGCTCCTCTCACCCCAGGGTGCCTCACCAAAATAGCTGCTATGGAAAGAGGTTTGTTGACTTTTTCTTTTCCTTTTATTTTTCTCTCTTTTTTTTTTTTTTTTTTTCCTTTGCTCAAACTTCCCCAGACCTCATCAGAAGGCCCTGGCATATCATCCTACAGATGTGGCATAGGAGCCTTGGTTGCAAAATATATCCGGCACGGCAGTTGGTAGTGTTGTGCAATCTCCATCAACTTACGGAAACCACTGTGAGATACTATTAAAGAGCAACTCCAGCCCCATCCATCACTCCAGCCGCAGTCACGTGTCCCGCTGTTAGGCAGAAGGGCACAGGCACTGTAGGGGATGTAGGCACCAGGAGAGCTTTCCCTTGTGTGGGCTGGATGGGATATGACCTCTCTTCCGGCACCCTTTGTTTTTCAGACCAGACCTGTTGCGTTGCCGCTAGTGTCCTACCATTAGGTATTCCCCCTCTGTGTCTGTCAGTGCTGCTGGTTTCACACCAGTGGTCAAAATCTGGGTGACTGTGAATGACCACGGAAAGCTCAGCAGGGTAACGTTACAGAGGGGATGGTTCTAGTAGTCCTGAGGGGCCAGATGTGGGATGGGAGCAGGAAAGCTGCTGTTCAGATCTCAAGTTTCCTTTTTCTTAACACAGCGGAGCCCTTCCTGCAGGCTCTGTGGCCCAGCTGTCTCCTGTGGCAGTCAGTGCAGTGTGCTCAGCCACACTGTCCTGGTGTGGGGCAGCCTGTATTCACACCTGACACCAGAAAACACGTATCAGAAGGAACTGTGGCCGCCAGAGACCCCTGGTATCTTCCTTGCAGGAGAAGGATGTTGGGCTCAAAGCCAGGTGAGGGAAGGGGATCACAGGTGTTGGCAGGAACAAGAGCACCTATGTAGCTGCCTGGCTTTTTTCAACCAAAAGGGAATCCTTTGAATGGGCAACCCCAAATGGGGAGTAGGAGTCTACCTGCCCTGTGCAGAGAGGCTCCTGGAGGCAATGGCTGGGCTTGTGATTGGGCATCCCCCTCCCATCTGCATCTCTGTTCTCTGGGGGTCTTGCTAGATGCCCTCTCAAGGGGCCTTGGCTGATGAACCCTGCTCAGCATGGCTGGCCCTTTATCGCCACGGCTTTACTGCACCTGATTGCATGGCACCTCTTGTCCCATCTCATGCTCTCCTCCCAGGCTGCCTCCAGCCCTTCTCTCCCTCTACAGGCATATTAAATCGCTGAGGTCTGCCCAGGAGAAATTGCCGCTGCTCCGTTACCCTGCTGTCAGCATCCGCTGCACTTGTGAGAATCAGGCTCTGCATCAGAAAATAATAAAGGCAATATTATGAGCAGAGGGGAGAGGAGATTAAAAAACCCTGTTTAAAGATCCTTCTGGTCCCCATGCTGTTTATTGCACTTCGTGACTTTAGGTTATTTTTATTGTCACTGAAGTTGGACTTTTAATTTTCCTCTGATCATCAAATGACTGGTTTGTAATTTCCCTATGGCTACAGGGATTAAAAGAGGCTACTTTTAAAAATACCTGTTGCTCCCCAAGATCAGCTAGTGATATTTTCTCTGCTGGTTGGAGTGCTAATTAAATCCTTTATTTAGCCCAACCACTGATGTGGTGTACACTGAGTCCAGCCCCAGTGCTGAGCCAGACTCATGGTGGCAGTGACAGAGCTGCTTGGGGAGGACTTTGTGTCCCAGTGCTGGGCTAGTTCTGTTCTCCTTGGGATCTTGCTGTCACTCTCATGTTTGTCCAGGACTTTTTTTTTTTTTTTTTTTTTTTGGGCATGATTTTCTTTCCAGGGTGTTTTGGTCAATTTTCACCCTTAATGCCTTTGACTAATGAGCCTGTTGAATTTCACAGAATGGTTTTCACGCACTGGCATGTTTGTGCTGTGGGTTGGCAGCAGTATAAAGGGAAGGTATTTAAGTCCTCCAGCCAAAACTGCCATCTCCTCTACCCTCATGCCAAATGCTTTATCTGTGATAGGATTTCTTTTTTGTTCTTGGTGGTGTTTTTTTAATTAATGGGTACCTGCATACATAAACCCCATGAGCTGCAGAAGTGGTGCCGGGTGATGGTTTTTGGGATGGTGGGGCTGTATGGGCTCATGACAGCCCTGGGAGAGGGCTGGAGAGTATGTGGTGTCCAACACAGACATATGGCTGCTGCTGGGTGCTGCCTGCCTTGATGGCAGGGCTCATATATGTACGGATGGGTTTGTGTTACACCTGCCCAGCCAAGGCGGATAAGGCTCCCTGGGGTGGTTTAACTCGTTTTATTGCAGTGTAAGTCCTTGTCAAGCCTGGAGAGTTTCACCAGTGTGAGTCTGGGATGCATCACATAAGCAGCTCTGCCTCTGCAGCTCCAAGGAAGGCAATGCTCCAGCTGGCATGGCCACAGGAGAGGGAGATCAGTCTTGAAGATGTTGGCTGGAAGCAGGTCCTGGAGGGCTCCAGACTGAGAGAGCAGGACTGTTGCTGGGGCTAGATCAGCTCAACTCTGGCTTTGCTCAGCCAAGTCCTGCAAACCTCCAAGGATGCTTCTCCTCACCTCTTGGGGAGCCAGCCCACGACTGCACTCTTGTCCTGCCAATGGCAAGAAGGAGCAGGTAAACTTTAGAGCCATGTTTTGCACAGGGGTGATGGCAAACACCACTGATGTGGGGGCCTGGTGGAGAAAGATGGGCCATGACAGATGTAGTCTCTGGCCTCTGTATGGCAGAGCTGCTGCAGGCACTGCTGGGATGCCCTGTACACATCTCTGCATTGGGTTTGCTCATCGCCTGAGATGTGAGGGCAAGTGGACCTGTGCTGCGCATGCATCCAAAGGGAGCAGGAGGTGAAAACCCATGGCAGGAGCTCCTGCTTCATTTTGGTTTGCTGTCCCCTCTTTCCCCACCCTGCACGCTGCGGGTTAGCAAGGGCAGAGCTCTGCCACCTTCCCAAAGGCAAAGATGTTGCCTGGCTTTGCTGGAGAGGAGCACAGGTCCAGTTCCTGCTCCTATCCCTCTGCTGCCTGAGTGCGATCATGGTGCTCAGCTAGTGGAGGGAGAATAAAGCTCTGCCTCTCCTCAGGCCTATCCCTCCCTTTCCCTCCTCTCAGCCCCAGGGAGCCAGGTTTGGGACTCTCCCAGCAAGTCATGCTGGCACCAGAGATTAAAATTAAAAAAAAAAAAAAAAAATCCACATGTTTCTAAAGAAAACTCCAGACTGAGCTTTCCCAGCTGGAGGGTAGGGGACGGTTGCTTTGTAATCACTCCCAGCTTACTGTTGAAAACATTTTGGTCAGATTTTTATCAGCACCTTAACAGGAACAGCCTTGGAGGACTGTCTCTGGGGAGATTAGGTGGTTGCCTAGTACGGAGTGAGACGCTCCTGCCCAGCTGGCTGAGGTGCATTTTAGATGACACTGATTTGATGTCTGGCTGGGGACCAGCATCCCTGGTGTTTTATGGCAGAGCTGGGTGTCTGTCTGCCTTGGGGAAGGTCTTCAGCTGCTGGGTGATGCGCACAGTGGGTGCAAGCATGGAGTTGACTATTGCTCATGTTGTCAAGGAAGGGCTGGGGATGCCCAGAGGCAGGTGGGACGAGTTTACCCAGCCTTGGAATGGTGTGAAAGGAGA
This sequence comes from Oxyruncus cristatus, assembly GCA_013399855.1. Lineage (NCBI taxonomy): Eukaryota > Metazoa > Chordata > Aves > Passeriformes > Cotingidae > Oxyruncus > Oxyruncus cristatus. The sequence goes on from VXAY01006537.1 coordinate 2,340,593, forward strand.
AAAGGGCAAGAAGGCTCAGGGCTGCCCTGTGGTGAAAGAACTGCTACTAGGGCTGAGACTTGAGCTGTGCAGAGACCTGACAGGGAGATGGATGTGCTGCAGAAGTGGGATCAGGGTGGGATGAGGTGGAGTGAGGAGAGATGGGCTAGAAGCAGTAATGTTTGACCTGTGGTGTTTCTACACAGTTTTGGGACTAAGGTGGATCCCAAGAAAGTTAGAGCATCCCCCAGGGACAGTGACTGGGGGTGGAAAAGAACGTTCGCAAGGGGAGGTAGATGTTGAAGAGCAAGAAACTGCTGGTACAGGCTGGGATGCATGCACGATGGGCAGGGAGGAGACTAAACAAGTACCCTAGAGGTGAGCCTGGGTGTGGGTCTTTGGTGATGGGAGGGGAGGGTGGGTTGGAAGGGTAATGAAGAGCCTGCTCCTACCAGGCATTCAGCACAGCTCTTCGAGCCCAGACCCTGCAGGCTTGGACCCTCTGCTTGGCTGATGCTGCTACGAAATGGGAGAGATCCTGCTAGATGTTCTTCGTGGAGAGTGACTGCCCTGCAAGCCCAGGTACCAAGCGGGATGGGTTGCCTGGCACTCCCCATGCCCTCAGTGCCGACATCATCTCCAACAGCCAGGGTTTGTGCCATTCCTCCCCTCTGCTTCCACTGTCCCGTTCTCTTCCGTATCACTATGGAAAGAACACAAGCACTTTGCTCCAGCGGCAGCTCAAAGCACAGGGGAAGGGGGAGAGCAAGGCCATGGATCACAACAGCCCTTGGCCACCTGGGCAGTGCTGATCACTGGGCTGGGAACACTGAGCAGCACTCAGGGTTTCCAGTAAGTCTGTGGCCGCGGCGGGGGGCAGGGACGGGGCAGGAAACATGCAGCAGGCAGCAGGAAGCTGGCTGCCGCGCCGCCCGGCATTCCTGCGCTCTGGAAACCCGAGTCACGCTTCCTGCGGCGTGCCGGGAGTGCCTCCGCCCCAAGCAGCGTCTGTCACCGGGCTGGATGGAGCCCCGGGGCTGCAGGGCCTCTGCCCTCGGGGATGGGATCAAAGGGGTGCTCAGTGGCTTCAGTCCTCAGTGGGGATGCAGCCCAGCAGCTCTCCCGGGGATGCTCCAGGCACAGGTCCAAGCTGTGGTACCTCTAGTGATGATTGAGCCCCAACAGGGAGATGGTTATGTTGAGGTGAGATGACAAATAACTGCCACGGCAGACAACACATGCCTGTTCTAGATGACTTCAGTGTGGAAACGAGCAATGTCCCATGACAGTGAGTCCCAGATGGAGCCCAGTGCCCTCATGGCAGTGCCCTGTTGCTCCTCTCCCACCTCAGACTCATCACAGCACGTCTCCTCCATGCTGTGGACCCATGCTGCTCAAAGAGATCCTGTTTCTGTGTGCACTTCTGTTCTGCACCTCCTGAGGTTTGGCGCTGGAGAAACGGAGCCACTGTGTGTCAGGACAGTTGGCCGCTGACCCATCTGTAAGGGACGGTGTTGTTTCCTCTCCTTCACTCACACATGGCCCACAGCAGGGCCGTGGCCAAGAGAAGGGCTTGTTACCGTAATCCCTCCAGCTTTCCCCATTTCCTCCTGCCTATCCTGCTGCATGAAATCCAGGCAGGGGGATGAGACTTTGGGCTCATCCCAAAACCTCTTCCATACCTACGCTTTATTTTCTGTGTTAAAGTGCTTGTGTTTTAGCCAGAAAGACCTCAACTGATCAATAATTATTGTGATTCTCTTTGCTTTCCCTATAGATCTCTGTGATTCCACCTTGTTTATGTCTACAGACAGTTCCATTAATCTATGTGCCAATTAAACAAGCCTGGGCTCTCTGCTGGCACAATAGTATGACTCTGAGGGGGTACCAGCTTTGTTGTCCTCTGACAGCCGACCAGGTGAGTTCAATCTTTGCCAAGATGCTAATGTCTGAGTTTACTCTTGTTCCAGGAAGCCCATCCAGGGGCCATGTCCTGGTTCATTTTGCCTGGCATCCTGCAGTCAGGCAAAGCCACTGCAGCCCTGGTTGCAATGTTGCTGCTCTTTTGCCCTGTCCTTTCTTTCAGAATGCAGGTAAGGGTTCTCTCTCGTGTTGATATCCATTCTGGATGGTGCTGTCTGTGGCTGCCGGAGCCACTGCCTTGGGGCAGGGCTGGCCCAGCAAGCAAAGTGGGAAAGCAGATGGGCACAGGTGATGAAAAAAGTTGCTATTGGGCAACTTTTTGGATAGAAAGAGGGCTATGCTATACCTGTTTGAAGCTGATGCATGCCAACATGGCTTAATGGTGCAAACTGGAGCAACTGAAGCCTCACAGTGCACAGCAGGGGAAAACAAAATATTCCCAACCATCATTGTGAGGCCAGTGCCATGATTCTCTAGGCCCAGAAAAATTATTTTTCTGTTCTTTCTCATCCCAGTACAGGTCTAACTTAGCCTGGAGTATCAGACAAGTCACTTCACTGCAGGGTTTTCCAGCACAGCTCTGTCATGGAGAAGGTCAGTGCTTCAGCCTGCAAACCCCCAGTGCATTTTCCTTGGCAGTCCTTGTGCTGGCAGCTGACCAGTGATTTCTGCTACCTTGGCTACCTTTCACAGCACACCTGGAAGCAGACTGATCCTTGTTGGAAAGCCAGGCTCCACCTATGACCTTCACCAAGCCCCCTGTGTGCAGCCCAGCCTGCGGGCTTTGACGGCGTCCAAGTGTCTCACAACAAGCCAGAGTGAGCGTGGTCTCTGTGTCCCTGCCACCTCTGTCCATCAGCAAGCCCCCCCTTGATAAGAAACCCCCCCCAAAACCCCACCACCAGCTTTCCCTTGGCCAATCACCCCCTGTGGAGGGATCAGCCCTCTGCCAACCTGCCGCTGTAGGAAGCGGGAGCGCGGCTGGCGGCTGCGGTTTCCCACGCGGCTGCTTTCCCAGCTGAGATTGCAGGGCTGGAGTAATGAGTTACCCAGCCCTCCAAGGAGAGGAGAAGGGAGCGCAGTGGAGCCAGCAGGGTTTCCAGGGAAGGAAATCCCAGCGCTTCGTGAGCTCCACATAATCACAGGCAGCAAGGAGCAGGAAGCACTTGTTAGGAAGGGGCAAGGAAACAGAGCGGCTGCCTCGACCCGAGCACACTTTTTAGGACCGGAAAGTGGGAGTAGGAAGGCATAAAAGTGCTTTGAGCTTTCGCAGAGGGTTGCAAAGGGCAAAGGGTAAGGGGAGAGGGAACAAACACCGGCAGGGCTCTCGAGGAGGGGGCAGCCAGTGTGTGCGTGCTGCGAAGGGGACTTCACGGTGGAGCTGCTAATTAAATGAGAAAGGCTCGTCTCCATGCTTGTTAAGTTAACTCAGCAGGGATATTGCAGAAGCAAATTCCTCCCAGCAAGTGTAATTAGGGGGCCGGAATTCCTCTGGTTCCTTGTCCTCCCTGGGAATCCTGCTAAAGCCATCAGGTGAGAACACTGGGTGAGGGGGGAACACGCAAGTCCTGTGCAAAAACAACCCCCCTCCCAGCGTGGCAAGGATTTCAAATCAAGGTCTGACATTTTACTCTCTGATTATTCCAGGGTGGAAAATACACACTCAACAAAACAGGCTCCCTCTCCGGGCTGGGTCGCAGGGCTGGTTCCCCCAGGACAACACACTCGTGTTGGAGGTGCAAGGAGGACTGTGAGAGGTCTGGGCAGGGCACCGACAGCTCCCAGCCCACAGGATCTGGGAGGTGTCCACTCACAGCAGGTGGTCCTGGATGGTGCTGCTGACCTTGGAGATCTGCTTCATCTTCCTTGCCATGGCTCTAACCCAGCACATCCCCACAGCAGGACATTTTGGGGTTTGCCTGGCACACTGTGGCATGTGTTGCTGTGCTTGTGCCGGTGCTGCCTATGCAGGCAAAGGAGAATGCTGGTGGGGTGCAACACATGAAGATGTGTCTTGTCTGGCATTATGGGACACCAGGTATGTCTGGGAACACAGGGACAATGGGAGTTGTGTGGCATGGATGAAAGGGGAGAGTCCAGGGCTGGCTGGAAGGGATGGAGGGCATGGATGGAGGGTGAGGGGTTGGGAGAGGAAATGTGGGGGGAGGAGAAAGGGTGAGCCTGGGACCTTAAAGAGCAATTAGTCAAAGCTGAGTTGTTTTTCTAAACTCTTAATGAAAACAAAGAGTAGGGCATGGCCCAGATGGTGCCAGGGGATCGAATAAATGTCGCACTCAGGAAGCAGCTGCTACTGGGAATGTTTCCTGCCAGCCCTGCTGCTGCTCACAGCCGCTTTTATTATTTGTTATTTTTCAGGACTGCAGCTGGGGTTTCCCTCCAGCTGTGTGGAAACATGCTTAAGGCTGGTCCACGCAAAGGGCCTGCTAGGGTTGGTCCCTGGCCTGTGGCAGCAGGCAACCCCAGGACATGCCACCTCCCTGCCTGGCACCTGCAGCCACCCTTCTCCATGGCAGGGCATCTGATGGAGAGATCCTCTGGCTCCTACCCAGCCTGGTCCTGTACCATCCCCGGTTTGTACTTTGCCTTTACCTTGTGAAGGGTTTTATCCAAGAGCAGTGTCCCGTTTCCTTGCCTTACCCAAGCATCTGCTAGTGGGAGTTCAACCTCTCTCTGCTCCATGTTATTGTTGTGAATGACCAGAATCAAGAAATTTGAAAAAAAATTAACATTTTGGATGTTATTTTCACCTGCCTTTGGAGACAGTGAGGTATTTTTTCCCCTCTAATTCCAAGGGCTAAAATTGCACTTGTTTTTAGGTAAAAAATATAAATCCCAACCAAATCAAATCTCCCCCAATTACATGCAGCAGCTGAGATTTAAGAAAAACACCAAACCCAGCCAGACGAGTTCACTAGCCATGAGCTGGCAGCCATGCGAGCTGGCAAAAGGTAATTGAGAAGGGACTTGTGACCCAAGGAAATCATGAAGGCTGGTGTCCCTCTGATGGAGGGGATGGTGGGTGATTGGGAGGGGACTGTGTTCTGTCCCCCATGGTGGCTGGTCTCATCCAGTCCACCAGCAGCCCCTAGGCTCCCTTTTTTGGGGGCACGAGAGCCCTGACTGTCTGATGCACACTCTTCTGTGCACATCAGTTATGAAAGCTCAGGTTGTGCCAATCCCACAGCTTTTCTGGGCTTTCCAAGCCCAGAAAATGTGCGTGCAAAGAGCTGAACTGATAGAGAAAGGGGCCTGTTAGTGCTACCACAGAGGGAAAGAGCATGGCATGTGCTCAACCCTTAGCCAGCAGAGGCTCTACATGGAGCTGCACTTCTGTGCTACTAAATGGTTGGAAAACCTGCATTGTAGGGCAGCTGCTCCCAGACCAATGTATTTTTAAGATGTAAGGATCACAGCAGTTGGTGTATATCCAAGTATCTCTTTATTGGGAGATCAGATGGAGGGACCACTGGGGTTCTCCTGGGGAGCCATGTGTTAGCTTCTGCCCCTTGCTTTTTATACATGTAAAAACAGGTCAAACATGCAATGTTACGGTACAGCCTGATCTTTGAGGATCTCATTTTCCACCCAAGCCCTTCTCTGTGTGCCCAGGAGGACAAGCATGGACACTTTGCTGAGGCTCATGGCTGGCTTTCCTCTGGTGTCCCCATCCAGGTTGGTGATGGATACCTCTGCAGGCTCCACAGCTCAGGGATGGAGATTGCCCCAGACATCAGGTATGAGTGTCATGTGAGGTTCCCAAACATGAGGAAGGAGCTGGGCAGCAGGAAGCAGCCATGGAACAGTCAGCACTGACTTGGATGGTAAGGAAACTCCTGCATGCCCAGGGTTCAGCAGCACAGCCCCAGTACTGTGGTCCAGCACACTGGCAGGGCAGGAGGGCTTCACTATTGAGCCGTGTCCCGCGAGTTTTGCTCCAGCCAAACCGTCGGCTGTGGCCATTGTGACAATTTGGAGATGCCCACTGGGGGTTTTGGGCTGGGTCAGGGTGGGGGGCTGTTTCCCGGCTGTGATGGCCAAGGCTTTGCCAACTCATGCTGGAGACACCACTTCCCTGCCCGTCATAGCATGTCCTGGGATTTGTGGTTACGTCCTCAGGGCTGTTTGATCCGCTAAAATCGCAGCTGATCAAAGGGGCACTTTACGAGAACAAAACACTGGGTGACTTCCTCCAGTGGTGCCAGAGGCAGCCCTTTGGAGGCGAGATATAAGCAAAGAAGAAATCTTTTAACTACTGAGTGTCTTGACTTCTCAGAATAGCGGCTTCTGTGGGACAGCCCTGCTGCATGGTCCAGGCAAGAGCCCAGTGAGGGAAGTTTTTTTTTAAAAGAAGTAAATAAATATATACATATATTCTGATAGATTACCTTGTATTTATGCTTATACACACACATTTAAAAAAATGTAAATTCCCACATTTCCAGGCTTATGAGTAAGCTTGGCTGCAGCAGTAACCCCCAAGCAAAAACCTTCAATTGCTCATCTACTAAAAAAGTGCAAAGCAAATGCCCGACAGACCCATTAGGTTTGGGGTTTGTGCATCAGTTGAGAGAGGGAAATGATGCCAAAAGTGCAGCCACTTGCCAGAGAGCCACAATCCCCTCATTCCCTCTGATCCCATGTTTCTTTTGATGAATGTTTTGCTTGTTACCATAAAACAATGTACTCAGACACATGGTGGGGTTCTTGAGTTTGTCCTGTGGAGAGCCGGGAGTTGGATTCGATGGTCTTTGTGGGTCCCCTCCATCTCAGCATACTCTGTGACTTTTTTTAATTATTTTTACTTGGTCAGCAGAAGAAACAGCCCATGACAGCTGTCCTGCAGCAATAAGCATGCAGTGGTTGCCCCACACTGTCATCCTGCTTGAGGCACTGAGAGTGCCACCAGTGTGGGAAGAAGCTCATCCCAGGTAGGTGCTGCCAGGCTGCATCTTGGCTACAGACTCACCCATGTTCTCTGTGCTGGGTGACCCTCCAAGGCCTCCTGACTCTTTTTGACCTATCTAGTGATTTGAGAGGTTTGCTGTTGAGCAGAGACTGTGTTGAGCATCATTTCTGGAAGCTGCAGCGTCCTCTGGGATGGTTGTACCAACCCTAATAGCCACAGGAGCAAATGGGATGGACTTTTCAGGGAGACTGTGTAGGAGTGACCACCACTCCAAAGGGAGCTCAGGTAGAGCCTAGGGACTTTACTGTGCTGGTCCATGTATTACAAAGAACATCAACTGCTGAAAACTGAATTGGCCCCATTGCACGGGAGTGGCAGGAGATGGGCAGAGAGCGGAAAGTCACCGGGTGGTGGGAAGCATTAAAGAGGGCTGGGCAGAGGGGTGCTCCCCACCCACCCCCCATGCTCTGGAAAAAGCCTGCTCCCCAGGTAGAGGAGGAAGCTGACAGTGATGATGTGCTCCGGATGTCACCGTGCAATCAGGGAGGCTATTTATAGGTCACTAATTGATTAGGGCAGTCACAGCAGAAGGAAATGACTTTCAAGAGTGACAGAAAACCGCAGTGCCCAGCCAGCTTTGGAGAGGTCTCAGAGAGCAGAAAGCCGTGAAACAATCAAAACACTTTGGAAAGAGGCATTTCTCTGCAATGGTGCCTGACTGGGGGTATGGCCTGAAGAGAAGTTACACACCTTCCTGTGCTGTTTGTGTGGACTCCACAGTAGGACAGAGCTGTTGTTGGTCTGGGAAGCCCTGTGGAGATGCTGGTGGCTGTAGTCTGTGCTGGGGCATGATATGGAGCTTTTGGCTCTCCCTGTAGCCATCCCCCAAGGGACTTTCTATCTCTTCTGGGCTCCTGTTAGAGACTTTTTCCCCAGGAGGGGCTCTCAGGATTAATTAGTTAAAAGCTGATAAGCAGAACTGATACCAGCTCAGAGAACACCTTAAATGCCAGTTGACATCCTCCTAGGCAGGATGCTTTTTTTCCTTGACTTCTTGAGAGACATATTCCCTCCAGCCAGGGGATGACCTCACTCTTGGCCATTGGGCTACTCAAGTCAGAGTGTCTCAGAGCAATTGTAGCTTTTACTTACAGCCTGGAAGGTGCCACCTTGATCTCAAGAATAAACCTGTACAATGTCATGTGCTGTGACAAGGGAAGAGTGTGTTTTCTGGAGATCCTGATGTGAGATCCCAGCCTGCAGGGATGTGAGTAGTGGGGAGCTGGTCCCAGTGTGCTGGGGCTGCCCGAGGCGAATGTGCTGAGCTGGTGAGAGCTGCAGGAATGCACTGTCTCCGAGTCTGCTCATTTGGAAATGGTGCTCTTTTCAACGGTTCTGTTATCAGATGGAGCATTTCCTTCATCAGTGTTAATATCCATGTAGTGAAACAATGAAAGGGCTTCCTATCAGTTCCAAATAGGACGTGAAAAGCTCTCAGCGTTAAGAGTAGAGGATGCTGGAATAGGGCAATGGGAAACGCCTGAGTCACTGAAATGCCTCTTTGATTCCATGAGGCTGATATGTTCAAAAGGGAAGAAGAAAAAAATAAAAAGAGAGAGAGCAGAGCTAGTTAATGATCTGCAGGACAGAGGACAGGAAGGGCCAGCGATTGCAGTGTGAGCCCTGCAGAGGAGGGGAGGCACAGGAGGATGTCTGGCAAGGGCTTTGGAAAGTGGAGAGTGCAGTAGGGAACTGAGCACAGTGGGCTGCCTAGTTTGTTTTTGGAGAGGGGGAAGGCATGATGGAGAAATCCTTTCCCAGCCTAACTTTGCAGCCCTTGTCCTGCTGCCTCTTGGCCAGTGGGTGCCAGCTTTGCCTTCACTTGCCTGGCTGCTGCTGTGCCTGTGATCTCAGATCAGAGCAGGGCTGTGCAGTGCAGCACAGTGTGGGGCAATGGAACAGGCCATGACAATGCCCCCCCCCCCCCGAGAAATTGGAAGGGCTGAACCTGTCCCTGATGCTCTGTGTGGGTGTAGAACTGTGCAGCATCTATTTCTCACATCTCCCTTTTGTACTGGCAGACCCAGCTGGGGCAAAGCTGCTGGATGGGCATGGAGGGGCTGCCCTCAGGCTTTGTTGAGGAGCATCAGCAGCACAGTGAGTCCTGAGGACTCCTGGTACACAGAGGCAGCCCCAGCTATCCTCTACCCCATGTGCAGGAAGCTCACCTGCAAACTGCCTCTGCAGCCTGGGGGATTTAGGCTCAGTCCTGCTCAATGTGGGACTGATGATCTGCAAAACAAATCACTTTTAATCACTGTGATTTAATGATGCCTCAGAGCACTGCAGATTTGGAGTAGGGGAGGGGAAAAACTGCTTTTCAAAGCATCCAAGGTCACCAGCCCACAGCACAGAGCAGCTGTGCCGGCTGGGGGACATGCGTGGCCGCTCGTGCCAGAGCTGGGCCCTCAGGCAGGAGTGAGGGATTTGCTGAGAGTGGGCAGCACCTGCTGTCCTGGGGCAGAAGGAGCAGGATATCCCGAGCCCACAGAAATCCCTGGCCCGGAGTGGGGCAGGCAGCCAGGGCAGCGCAGTCACTGGTAGCCCTTTGCTGGGACTGAAGGTCTCCCTGCCCGTCCCTGCTGGCCAGGTGTAAATCTCAAGGCCACCAAACAAACACATGGTCTGTGACGTGTGCCAGGTCAGGGGCTGCAAGCAGAATTTTTGCTGTTACAGGAAGGGCTGCAAATATTTCAGACATAACCTGTTTTCTCTCTCTGTTTTGCAAACCATCCCCACTCGCCTGGAGGCAAACAGACCGCTGGGCATAATGACAACTGCCTCACGGTCTTCCCTGGTGAAATTACTCAATGGAATGAGTTAGAAACTGCAAAGAGAAGGAGCTGGAGAGGAGGAGGTTAGACTTGCTTTCGTGGTGGCAAGAACACTTGGCACTACAAAGCTCAGTGAAGAGCAAACTGCTCTGTGAGAAGCAGGTTTCTCCCTGCCCTGAGAAGCACCATGGGGGGCTGTACCCAAGGGGCACGGCTGCTCCCTGTGCAAGGTGATGGAGCAGTGCATAGCCAAAATCCCTCCTCTCCTGGCTGCATGGCTGCAGGCGGGATGTGTAGAGATGTGCAGGAGTCCCCATGAGCCTACTTTTCCGGGTTGTACCCTGTGCCCCATCCTGGCTTGCCTTGCTCCATGGGAGAGCCCAGCCCCAGGGAGACCAACCTCCAGGCAATGTGCCGCATGCGCCATCCCACTGCAGCTCCCATTCCCACACAGGACAGGGCTGCCCTTTGTGACGGGCAAGAGGGGAGGCGATGAAATGCTGGGGGGAGACCTGCCAAGGCTGGAGGGAGCCCAGCGCCAGGGGTGGGGACAGCTGGGGGAGGCTCACACACAAAGGGCCGTCCTGTCTTCACACCTGTGGGGCAGCCAGGTGCTGACAGGGGGAATAACGCCACTGACAGAGGCACGTCGCTGGCAGGCAGTGGAGAGGCGCTTCAAGTAAAGGCAAGCGGCGCGGTGACAGGAGACATGCACAGGGGAAGGCAGCTGCCGTGGGCAGGGGCTGGGGACAGGGACAGGTGGAGGTCGGGCAGGTGCCTCTCCTCTGTCTCTGCAAAAGCCTGGGCAGCAATTTGGCGTGTGCTGGGATGTTGGCCAGGCTGTTTTATGCCACTGTGGAAGAAATAGGTGGTCTGTGTGAGGAAGGGTTGGATCCAGGGCTCGGGCGAAAGCTGGAAGAGGCTCTAGGAAAAGGCTTCCCCTGTCTCCATCTTCTTGAAAATATACAGTAGACCCCAGCCCATCCATCAGACCTTTCCAAGAGTTTTTTTGAAGTCCCAAATCAGAAACCACTGTGGGTTTTCTGCTACTAGTAATGTGTGACTGTGTTTGAACCCACAGCCATGCTGTGCCCTTGGTTTTCTGTGTCATATCCAGGCCACATCCCAGGATTGTGGGTAGGGCTGGAGTCCTGTGGGAACCAGTGTGGAGAATTCAGGTGGGCATTCAGCAATGTTTTGTCCTTACCACGCTTCAGTGGGGCATGGGGCTGTGGTGGGCACCCATCACCACAGGGTGATGAGCCCAGGCTACCCTTTCCTTACAGTGTGCACCAAACTGCACCACTTCTAACCCCTAAGTCCATGTGGCACAGGGCTGTGAGACTTGTCTTGCTCTCCAGGAGAAGCTGGAGCCCTCAGGAGATGGGGGACCTCCTGCTGTGGAATCACCTCCTGTCCTCGAGATTGCTGGAGTAGCGTCTCTCTTGGGTTCTGCTTCCTCCTGCCCATTGTCACCAGTGTGGGGACACCTGTGCCCAATTCTCACGCATTCCCTTGTGCATGGGGGGTGAGCAGGGATCAGGGGTGCTGGAGGAGCAGGGTTCATGCGTTAGAAAGCAGGTTGTAGATGTAAGCAGCTTTCATGTGCCTTTGCACGGCTTGTCGTCCTGGCTGCCTTGGGGACGGCCGGGCTTGGGCTGAGCCTCGGGAGCTCCAGGCAGCCGGGAAAAGCGGGTGGATAGTGCCCTCCGGCGGCCCCCGGGGCCGGGCTCGCCGCCAGCCCGGAGCACAGCCACCTTGGCCCCCCCAGCCTCTGGGCCGGGAAATTGGGATGTCTCTTCTGTTCTTTTAGTTTGTTTATAGAAATGCTTTCCCTCCTTTGGCCTCTGCTTTTCCCTGGCTTCCCGTTGCTGAACTTCCCTCCCTGTCCCTCAACCCGGGGACAGCTGAGATGCTGAGCAGGCATCGAGCTGCTCCTGTGCTGTTTGTACAGCCTCCTCCCTGGAGAGGAGCCATGGGGTCTCTGCAGCCCCAGCCCTGGATATCCCCCTGGCCCCTGAGCTTGGCTGGCTCCCACTCAAGGGACAGCAACAGACCCTTGTCTTTAGGAGATCTGGGGTAGGTACCATCTGGTCCTAGGTAGGCAGTGAAGGGGGCATAAAGGGATGGGTTAACCCTGAGAAGAGCCTGGCAGGATGGGCACCCTGGGCTGGGCTCTCTGCAGTGCTTGGATGTCCCCATTGTGGCTGCCAGCACACCCAACTTGGGCCCTGAGTGGGACCCAAAGCATCTTTTTCCTGTCCCAGCTGGGAAGGGCTGGGTCCCTGACAGCTTTCCTGTTTGTGTTACACCCTGGCTGCTCCCTCACAGGGTGGGGGGCAAGGGCAGTGCTGACCCTGCTCCCCTCCTGCTGGCACCAGTGGCATCCCCTAGACCTCCCCCTAGGAGGGGGGTGGAGGAATATTTGGGCTGGGCAGATTAGTCCCTGCTGAGGTCTGAGCAGCCCTAGAGCCCTTTGCAAGGTTCCCTGAGACTTGAGTCTTTGGGGAAGGCACATCCCAAGGGTGGCTTGCAGAAGCCTTTCCCTTCCAGCTGGATCTGCTGCAACAGAGGAAAGGGGAGGCAATGGGCTCCCAGAGCCCCCTCCAGCAGGCTGTGCTGGCTCACCCACGCACTTACCCAGGCCAGCGGTGAGAGATGGCTCCTGGAGCTGTCATAGGACGACAACAGAGTACGGAGGCTCCCAGCCCTGCCCTGCAGATGGGCTGAGGCAGGGCTGCCTTCAAAGCAAAGCGTGCGTGCTCCCCGGCCTGCTGGGATTACAAAGTTAAGGGCTGGCATTGTTTCCCCAGTTTCAGAGGGGGTGGATACCAGGCAGGATTAGTCTGGCAAAGCTCCCCAATGTGCTCAAAGGGGCACAATAGGACCTTGAAGAGAAGAAGCTGCACTGATGACAGTCAAGAGGAGCATCTCTCAGCAGCCTGTGCCTCCTGACGCAGGCGGGATGCACTCGGAGCAGGTGCCTCTGCTTTGTGGCTCTGTTTCTGCCAGGACACCCTTCCCATGTGCCCCAGGACCCTCCATCACCGCCGGTCCTGTGGGCAGGCAAATGGGTCACAGGGCTCTCTGTGCTGGGGGGAGAGAGAAGAGGTTCTGGGGTGGTGACCTTCATGCCTCTCTGCTGCTGACAGTCCCCCTCACCCCAGAGGGTCCCCAGGGGCCTGTGCTGCCCATCCCTCACTGCGGACAGGGGGTGAGCCCTTTGCTTCAGGTAAAGTCTGTTCACGGGGAATGAAGGTGCCTATGTTGTGGGCCACATGTTTGCTTCTCTAGTTTTTGGTTTTTTTGAATTATATTTGGCTCTAGGAACTAAATCCACTGTTGGACTTGGGGACTCTGACAGTACCCTGGGGCAAGGGGAGCCCACCATGGCACAGAGCATTCCCTGTGGCAGCTTTTTCCCAGAGCATCTCTCTGTGCTATACAAGGCCATCACTGCCATCTGGGACCTCTGGGTACCCCGAGGATGATGGGATGTGTGGAGGTACCAGGAGAACCTGGGAAAAGGGAGGACACACAGGTAAACAGGTAATGCATGCACAGGGGCTTTGCTTTTCTTTTCTTTTTTTTTTTTTTTTTTTTTAATAATTTGCAATCAGGAGCAATTAGAAAGTAAAATCTGGAAAGCAACAAAACTCCCACCTTCCTGGATTGCTGTTCCCCAGGGCTTCCCTGCCCAGAGACTCACAGCAGCACTGCAGGGACTGCTCTGTGCTTGGTGCAGTTGCAAAAAGCAGGGGCACAAGGGGACTGGCAGCCCATGCAGGCAGCCGGTGCTGGGTGGCACCTCCTGCCTGAAAATGAGTCCTCTGTGGGCACAGGCGATGGGCCAGGCCTCTCCAGGGGCCTGGGGGGAGCGGGTAGACTGGATGCAGCCCCAGGAGCAGGGCTGTGGGGAGGGCATCACCTCAGGGTGTTGCTTCCCCAGAGTATCAGTGGATGCCCCGAGCAGGCGCTGGGAAGAGGGGAGCCTGTGGCTGTACATGGGATTTCCCTGGACTGCTCTTCTGTTCTGTGCAGGCTCTTTGTGGCTGCTCAGGCATGTTCCTTCTTACCAGATTTTTGCTGTAGTCTCTGTCACCAGGAGCCAAATTTAACTGAGTGGAAACGTACCCAAGCAGAGCTATGGAGGTTGGCAAACCAGTGCCAGAGGCATTTATTGCAGTGTAAGGAGCTGTTCCATCAGTGAGCTGCAGTGATTGCCTGGGCTCCTTGCTAAAACCACAGCTTTGCCTGGCAGCACAAAACACCAGCTTTTGTTTCTCTGTGATAACTTATTAGCTATGATAACTCGTTAAGTGGTGGGGAACTTGAGCATGTGCCATCACCTGCCTGGCCCAGCTCCACCAGCATGGGTCACACATGGGCTTGGCACCATCCTGCTCTGCAACAGCCTGTGCCCAGCAGAGGCAGGTACCATGAATGCACCCAAGCTGCCAGGAGAAGTCAAACAGCCACCACAGAGCCTCTGCCTTGCTCACAGCCTGCCATGCGCTGAGGCACTGCAAACCAGACTGAGAACTGAAGAGGCTCAACATGCCTCAGTCTTCCTATCTACCTGGCCTTAGGATGGTTGGCCTGGAGCAGAGACACCAGACTCGGGCTGGGCTCACTTTGGGGTGGCTGTGAGGGATCTTGCTGTCAGCATGGTCTCATGGAGCAGCGGGAGCATCCGTTAGGCTGCATGGGGCTGGCATGCCGTGTTTGTGAAACCCGCCGTGCTTGCGGTTGACCAGAGCACTGAAATAAGCCCGGCCGGAATTGGTGTACTGCTCTGTATCCTGATGTGGTGAGCAGCTCTGACTGGTGAGGGTGGGGGCAGCCCCACTGGGGTGACTGGTGGCAGCAGGACTGTGGGAGCTTGGCAGCACTGGCACGAGGACCACACGCAGGGCCCCGTCAGCACCCGGAAAGCTCAGCCTGGCACTAACGGAACTGTGATAAAAATGAACGTGACCAGGACAGCAGCACAGGGGAGATTAATGTCAGATTGTCAGAGGGGAGGAAACTAAGGCGGACAGCACTCAAACAGATACTGGAGCACTCTGGGGGGGCGAAGGGGTAGATGCTGCTTTTCCCGGTATTGTTACATCTGCAGATCTGCATCCCCCCCTACAGCCTTTGAGGAGAGAGGAAGGGACGAAGGGTTTGCCTGAAGTGTGGGCATCACCCTTGTCAACACTGTCCTGCAAATCCTCCCACCTCTGCAGGTGGGGCACCCGCCCCTCTGTACCAGCCTGAACACCAACACCAGCAGCACTTGCTGCCTGAGGCGTTGCTGCACATCTCTTGTGGGTCCCTGCCCAGGCTGGGTTTGCTGCTGCTCCTTCCCACCAGCAAAGTTTTGGCTATGATGGGAGTGTTCTTGGCTGCAAGAAGGTCCTTCTCCATGGCTGCTCAAGAAAGCAAGCTCCTCTCATCATTGATATCAGCTGCTCTGGCCTTGCCTACATTGCCAGAGAATCCTGGTTGTTCAGTGTCTCCCACACCATGTGGTCCCCTGGTATCACCATGGATTCTCCAGGACCCCACATCTTCCAGCTGTGCAGGTACAAAAGCCTCTTTGGGGCCTCCTTTGCTCCATCACCTTTGGTGACCCCAGAGGTAGTTTTCTCTCTGCTCTCCTTGATGCTCTGTCAGACAACATTCATGACTGGTGGGTCACATGCTCTTTCTCACCTGGATTAGGCAATCGGTGTCCCTACCCAGCCTCCACTGCCTCACCCCTCTCCTTTTTCCCTGTTGTGCGCTGGACTCTTTGTATGTGTCTCCCAAGGGAGTATCCAAGACCTTAAAACCTGCCTGTGGGTGGCACCATACCAAACAAAGTCTCACTGTGTTAAAGAAAAATCAGACACAAACTAGGGATTATGTAAGTAGCTACAGGAGCTGGAGTCCAGTGGGGCCATGTCCACCCTGTTCACACTTTCACCCCATATCCCTCTTGCATCCCTCCCTTTTCTGCCCTGCATCTCTCTCCATGCTAAACCTGGGGTTCAGTTCTGTGCTGACCCGGCTGAGCCAGCAAAACCCCTCAAAACCCCAGTCCAAGGTGGGTCGAGGCGGGGGAACCACGTTCCACCCCAGGAGGTGCCTCCGGCTGTCCCCGCGTCCCCGCGGCGGGCGAAGCGCGGGCCTGCAGGGACCCCTGGTGGCGGCCGGGAGCTGGGGGACCGTCGCGGGCAGGACTGCATCCCTAGGAGCGGGACAGTCAGTGTCTGCCGCCTGGGAGCTCTGGGAGGGAACCGCCACGCTGCAATCCTAAGGTCTGGCTGGGGCACGGAGGCTGCTCCTACCTACAGCATCCCCCGAGCGGCAGCGGCTCCTGCTGCTTTTCTGCCGTAAGGAGGAGAAGGGCAACCAGGGACTTTTCCCTCCCCTGGGCTGGGTGAAGAGTCAGGGAGAGGCATTTTCCATTTCAGCCCCTCCTCTGTGAGCAGTGAAGGGTAAATCCTGCAGGAGCAAGGAGCTAAGAGGCAAGGTTGTGCAGTGCCCATGTCTGGGCTGCCTTGTCCCCTCACCACCTGTGTTGGACGTCCAGGGGGGCTGAACACACGTGATGGAAATCAAAGTCCACTTGCAAGTCAACAGCAAAGAGCGAGGATGACAAATTTTGGTGCTGCCCTGCATCAAAATTGTTGCCTGTTCATGAAGCTGCCATGAGGAGGCAGCCTGTGAGACATTACCTGATGTCCCAAAGGTAGCAAAAGTTTCTACCTGTTCTAATTTTCTTCCACAGGAATGTCCCACGGTGGGACATACCAAATTTTGTGGGCAGAGCTGGTCTGGGACCCCGCATAGGCTGTGCTAGTGAAGACAGGGGGCACTGCGGGTGCACGAACCAGCAGGGATGGGGTGAGGAGGGAGAGCAGACAGCGTGCAAGCCCAGCTTGGTTTCAGTGGAATGTACGTCCTCCTCTGCTCCTGGACTCTGTGGGATGAGGTGGCTGCTGCCCACGCTCTGCTCTAGCCACCCAGGGAGGCGATGCTGTTCACAGGGTGCTCTCAGCTTCTGTCAGAGATAAAGCCAAGAAGTTTTTGCAGCCACCCGCCTGCTGGAGCTCTGCAACCTTGCTCACACTTGAGCTTCGCTCATTCATTTACATGGACAATGCAGAGTCCTTCAACTCCTGCAGTCCTGTCCCACCACCTCCTTTTCAAATAAGCCAGGTGTTATATATCCTAAATGGCACCTCCTGTTCTGAGGGACCAGTTTGTCCAGGACATTCAGTTAGGATGCTCACCCTGATGCTCTAGTTACATTACTCCTTTTTTAGCATATAAATAATTCACCTTCCCAGTGTTGGTACTCACCTGATCCTCCGTTCCTGAGCTCACACCTTGTCTCTGCTAACCCATATGCTCTTCTACCACCACCTCCTCTAAATCCTTCTCCTCATCCCTCTCTGAATTCCTCCAGCTTGTACAATCTCCCCAGGTACCAAAGGTTACAATAAAAGTGTGTTGCCATAAACATTAGTGCACTGAGCAGCAGGGAAGAGTGTTTTTTGGCTGCCTGGAACCTGGAGCAGCTGGATCTGGCTGAGGACAACCTCGTGCCTTTTAAAGGCAGCACCCCAGGGCTGTCCCTGAACTATTCACTGCAATTTTCATTCACCAGTCCCTTTTTGTCTTTGCACAGCAGGTTTACCGAAGAGGTGCCAAGCATTGCCATCACCTTCCCCATCCTTGTTCTCCCACCCCTCCATTGCCGCTGTGATGCTGCTCTGTCTGTGATGAGCTTGAAAATTTCACCATGGGAGGATATTTGGTAAGCCAGCATCTCTGGTCTTTGGTCAAGGCCCAGCAAGCCCTGGACCAGTCCAGTTCAAGAGTCAGAGGGCAAGAAGTGCATGTGGTCTTTTTGCTTGTGTACCTGGCTGAGAGCAAAAGCTTGTCCTAATGTCAAGCTCCAGGGCAGAGCCTTGTACAGCTGCTCGGTAGCCTTGTACAGTCAGGGACTGGGAAGGATGGGGAGAGAGCACCAGATTCCTCAGTGGATGGATGTGGCAGGGCGGGGTGGTCAGAGGCACAAGGACATGGCAGAGCCCACGTGCCTGGACCAAGATCTCCTCTTGGTGATGAGGGACCTAAAGTGATGTGTGGTGTGGCTCCTGCTTTAGCTCTGAACTCATCACTTCTCTGCTCCCTACTCCCATGTTCCCCAAGGTGTTAGGAGGGGCCTCCTCTCTTTTGAGTGTCCCATGCCATGCCAAACTCTGACTCCTGGGATACTCTTAGGTCACTCTTAGCTTTCTCCAGCCTGCACTGTCGGGTTGAGGCAGCTGCATCCCTGCTGGCCAAGTGATGCTCTGCACCTCGCAGATGTGCCACGTGGGCCACTGCCATGCCCAGCCCTCGTGTCCCCATGGGAGCAGGATGCTCCCCGCTGCCTTTGAAGCCCCTGCCACAGCAGTGGCTTCAGGCTGGGCACCACACAGAGCCACGCAGGTGGCACCAATGGAGGTGTGAGGCACCCCTGACACCAGAGCCGCCAAAGCTGGGTCTGCCGCAGCAGGCAAGGCCCACACCAACCCTGCGGTGCTCCTCCAGCCTCAGCGTGCATGGCTGCTGTCCTCAGGAGGAGGAGGCAGCTCAACAGTGCAAAATGGGGCCCTGCACAAGATGGCGGTGGGGCTGGGCCGGGAGGATGGGGGTCCCAGTGAGCCCACCATGGCCCCAGTGGGGTGGGCTGCCTTGGCTGTGCCTCAGGGCCCTGGAGCAGCCCCAGAGGAGCTCCCCATGCCCAGGGGACGTTTCCTGTTTGCTGCCCGTGCTGAAGCATCGGCCCTTCAACCGCCGCCACTGCTCCGCTTCCGGCAGGGGCTCCCGCCCGGAGCCCCCCTGCACTATCAGCTCACCAGATGCCTTTTTCAGGATACTGTGGTAAAACTGTGCCGGGCAGGCGCTGTCATTTGGGGTTTTCTCTCATGTCAGCTTTGAAGACAAATTGGACAAGGAGGAGCGTGAGGGGGGGAAAGAAGAAATAATAAATTTAAGCCAAAAAAAAAAAAA
>VXAY01006537.1:2359327-2372356 GCA_013399855.1 Oxyruncus cristatus
AAAAAAAAAGAAAGAAAGAATGATGCTTGCCGCCATCCTTGGCCAGGGCTGGCCCATGTACTGGCGTGGCAATGGGTCCCCCAAGCGGCATGGCCGGTGGCAGGCTGGGGCCAGGACAGACAGAGGTGTCCGGCATTGGTGGTACCACCTTCCTGGCACTGTCGGCCTCTAGTGGCGGTGGAGGCCGTGAGGTGCCATGGTGGCACCATGGGCCCCATGGGCCCCACCAGCACCATGGGGACTTTCTTCCACCCCTCCAGGCACTGCTGCCCACTGGAACATAGTCCTCGTCCCAGTACTGCTGCCTGGTGGGATATGGTCCTCCTCTGAGGCACAGCCCACCCTGCACTGGTGAGAGGGAGTATGAGATACCCCTCAGCCAGCAACAGCTCAGGCTGACCCCAGACCAGCCGCGTGCTCCCCAGGCCACTGATCCACAGCCATGAGATGGTGCTGAGCAGCGGCCAGACTGGGTAGACTGGGATCCAGGCAGCACTGCCGGGGATGGAGGGAGGGACATGGTGAAAGAGCACGTGGGAAGTGTCTGCCAGGCCTGCCATGGGGCTGGGGTACCCAGGCTGATATGTCACACTGCAGGGATGGTCTGTGGACAGGTGAAGGGGACAGACCACAAATGTTGTTTAACCTGAGAGCTTGCCAAAAGCCCCTGTGCTGGTGTGGGGTGTGCACAGGTGAGCATGCAGGTGTGTGCTCCCTGAGGAACCACTGAAGCACAGCTGCCTGCATGGCACTCCGCATGTGCTCCAGCTCTGCTTCCTGGTACAGCAGCAGGGTCAGGTCAGCTGGAAGAGACGTTGCTAAAGCAGGCATGCTTTTGGATGTGCTTCCTTGGTGTGCACAGAGATGTGGGACCCCCAGAAACGACCACAGAATATGCAGAATTTGCTCTGAGTTAAGCCTGGTGATCTGCTGGATGAAAAAGAAATTAAATAAAAAAGGTGGTTGGTCCCTCTGGAGCAGAGGGGAGGTGTCAGCATGGGGAGGGGAGACAGGATCGATGGCACAGAAGTAGTGCTGGGCTGTCCCCACCCATGGAGGATGGATGAGGGGCTGGCTAGGGCTGGAGGGTGTGGGTGGGAATTACCATGCACCTAATATAAAGCCCGATTTTCTTTCCAGCCCCTGAGTTCAAGCATCCACTGGAGGATGTCTTGGACCTTCTGGCTGGCCTTCAGTTCTGTAGTTTCCCTTGGAGGACTGTAAGTGAGAAGCCAAGGAGGGAGAAGTTGTTCTCTGTTTGCCTGGGACCCGCAGGAGAAGTTTGGGGGGTGGGTAGCACCCTGGTGAGGAAGGGAGGTGTGGGGAGGCAGGGGGGCAGTGGGGAGGCAGGGGGGAGCAGGTGCCACCCTGTGCAAGGCAGGTGGCTGCACTGAGCTGGGGACCCAAAATCATGGCTGCTCGCTTTCGCTGGCAAATCTTGCATTTGTGTGGTTTCCTTTTCCTTCTTCTATGTACACTTTTTTTTCCTTCTCACTTCATTTTGTTCCTTCTGCTGTGGAGGCAAATTTCAGCCCTTACAACCTTTTGGTTCCAAACTCTGCACAGGAATAAAACTAATCACAAATTCCCAGCAGGGCTCAGCTTTAATTACCTGTGAGATGTTTATCTGCTGGAGAGTCTCAAGTGCTCCCATACTTTAGCCTTCCTTTTCCTTCTGCTGCTCCACAATTCCCACAGCAGATGCCTCCCAACTCCTTACAGTCTCCCCAGGCTATTTTTTCTGAGCAGGGTCACAAGTGAACTTTCTAGCCCAGAAAAGCTTCTGTGAAGAGCAGCAGTTCCCAGCTCTGTGTTGAAGGCCTGGCTATTTTTGCAGGCAGCAGGAGAATGGAGGTGGTCCTCTCCATGAGCTTGGGATTCCCCCTGCCTACAGGTCCCACGTTAGACTGGCCATGAGTATGGCTGAAAGGAAGAGGAGCCCTCATGCCTGGATTCTTGGTGGCAATGACTACATCTCTGCCCAATGTTGCTGTGATGCTTTGGGAACCTGCTGGCTCTGGTTCCTCACACTTGATGAGCTGCCAAGCCTGGAAGAAATAAGGGATATCCTCATAAAGCAGCAGCTGGAGTTCAGGGAGATCCCGAAGCCAGCCAAAAATTGTGCCAGCAAGGCTAGCCCTGGCCAGGGACCTGCTGGACTGGCTCTGGTGGCAGAAGCCAGCATAGTGACACTGACTGGAGGATGCAGTGGCTGCTGGAATTAAGGAAGCACAGCCTGAGCCAAGTGTTATGAGAGACTCAGCTCGATGGCTTCACTGATGGGACTCGTTCAGGCTGCTTTACAGCAGCTCCTTCCTAGGAAATCTGTCCTCAGCAGACACCTTGGGATGCATATCTGGCAAGGGGCAGCGTCTGGGCATATCATGGCATCTGAGCAGGGAAGTCATTTGGAAACCTCCTTGGAAGCATTTACAGTTTTTAAGACCCCACCATAAGAAAGATTTTAAAGCCAGATCCCCTCAGTCTCTCAGAGCTGAGGGGAAAGACAGCAGGAGATGGACAGCTGACTGGCCCAATGGCCCTCATCATTTTTTCCCCCTCCCCAAAGATTGGAGGCTGCAGCCTTTAAATTTGGCAGAGACAAACAGCCACAGCCCTAATTGATCCATCTGCTGCCACCAGGTGTTCTTGCTCTGCCTTTTCCCCCCGCTTCTGCAGACGCTGAGCTCCTGGTAGGTGTGGTTTTTCCTCCTTTTCTCGTTTATTCTCAGGTGTAAATTTGCAGGAATTCAGAAATTGCTCAGGTTTGTAGGTCACTCTGCTGCTGTGTTTTTTGAAAGGTTCGCTGATGTATGTGCTGCTGTGGGCTGTTGTCACAGGCTGCCCCTTCACAGGGGCTCTGCAGGGAGGCTGCATGCTTTGGGATGTGAGGTGCCTCCTTGCTGCAACTCCCCAATTGCTCTAGGGGCTGCTGGCACAGGGGGCAGGTAAAAAAGTTGGGCACCACTTTGGGAATAAAACTCACCCTGAGGAATGTCACAACACGTGTGTCTCAATGATACTTCATAATCCAGTTGAAAAGGCTGTAAGAGCCAGAGCCTGCCTCTGCAGGGGTCTCTCGCCCAGCCCAAGAAGCTGCACTGAGCCCCAGAGCAGGGACATCCCCGGGCCACTCACTCCAAATTGTCCTTCCCCTGTGCACAAGCTGGCCCTGAAGGAGCAGCACTGGGGGCAGAATGGGCTCAGGGTGTGCAGTGTGGGAGGCTGTGTCCCCTGGGACGGTGTCAGAAGGGAGCTGTGTGGAGAGGAGCCAAGTGTCACTCTGCAGCAGCTGTTTTATTCCTGGCCTCTGGAATTGGGGCAGCTCTCCTTAGGGACCAGAGGCCTTTTTAGCTGGGGCTGCCTGCGTTCATCCTGCCTATTTATAGCTGCTGTCTTTGCAGATTTGCAGATGTGATTTCCATTAACAAGCAGGATCTGGAGCTGCCCAGCAGCTGAGGGACAAGGTGATCCATCAGATACCCCTGGGGTAGGAAGGGAAAGACATGGACACATCATCAACCCCAAAGGGCTTTGTAGTGGGCACTACAAGCTCCACTAATATCCTCGAGGGGTCTGAGCTGCCTGTGCAGCCAAGGCAGAAGTGGGATGTGGGGAAGAAAGGGTGGTACTGCCTTTCCTCTGCCAGGGGGAATAGAAAGTTAAAGATGTCTTTGGGATCACCAGTTTGATCCTTCTTCTCCTCTCCTGGACCTGCCTGTTTTGCCTGGGTGCAACAGGCAGCCCCTGTCTGGCTCTGGATGCTCGTGGTACCCCTCAAGGACCGTGTGTGTGTTCTGGCCCAATGGGTTAGCAATGTTTTATTTAATTTTTAGCTGTTGGTCCTCTGCACCCTGGTCAGGCGGGACTCTGGTGTCAGGGCTCCCAGCAGCACCTGCACAAGGAGCAGAGAGTCAGGGATTTAGGCTTGCTCACTCTGCTGCAGGGTGAGGTTCGTGGGCATGGGAGGAAGCTGGCACCTGGTGACAATGTGATGGGCACCTGGGCTCAGGCCTGCTCCAAAATACTCCTTACTAACCACTTTGGAAGCTGTGTGGCCCAGGGCTGAGGGCTCTCCTATCAACTGTGTCCTCTGTATGAGGAAGAAAGCATCCCAAGAGAGGATAAGACAACTTTTATCCAACAGGGGCTAGTAAGGGACAGACACAGTTGGTCTGTGACAGAGCTGGGCTATGTGGGTCCAGGACAGAGGGACAGGCAGAGCAGATGGCCTGGTAAAAGGCTGGAAAGTGTCCAGCTGCTTGTGCCCATCCAGGCACAGGGCTTGCAGGCAGCACTGGGCCGCAGGGGCTGTGTTTGCCCTAAGCCCAACATAGTGCCAGTGCAAGTACTGTGGCACACCTCCACTCCCCAGCGCAGCCACATTTGGCAGTAGCATCCTCCTGAGCCACTCCTCTATGGGGTAGCCCTGTGCTTGCCTTGTTTGTAGGCAGCCTCCAGCCCTTCTGCAAAGTGTGCTTCCCACGGGAGCCTGCAGGTGCCCAGTGGAGAGGGCTGCACACCACTTACCCCCCTGCCCTGCACACGGGCAGCTGCCTCTACCCA
Organism: Oxyruncus cristatus; assembly: GCA_013399855.1. Taxonomy (NCBI): domain Eukaryota; kingdom Metazoa; phylum Chordata; class Aves; order Passeriformes; family Cotingidae; genus Oxyruncus; species Oxyruncus cristatus. Next base: position 2,363,894 of record VXAY01006537.1, read on the forward strand.
CAGCTCAGGGCAGGCAGATGGACATAAAGCCCCTTCTTCTGTATGAGGATCTCTATCTGTTTTGGTAAACAACTGAGCCAAGCAAAGGCAGTAGGGAAAATCCACAATGCTGTCCCTGCAGCCAGCTCTGGGATGTTTGTCAATGCACTGAGACAGAGAGGCACAGAAAAAAAAAGTCTTATGAGAATGACATTAGCAGGGAATTGCATGCACCCCTGAAGGTATCCAGGTGTGAGCAAGGGCCTACTTGGGCAGCACAAGGGATGCAGGGACTGTTGTCACATGCAGCAGGAAAGCACGTGGCACACTGTGAGAGGCTGGCAGGAGAGGTTCTGTTGTGGTTTTCTCCCTGTAAGGGTGTAGGCGCATGTACATCCCTAGGAAACAAGGACTTGGCTTTGTCTCCTGCCTGGGCTAGGGCCTTGTGGGGTGGCAGAGCTCTGACCTCAAGGCACAGAGCTGACAGGAGTCAGGAGTGCTCAGGGCTGAACTCTGCTCCGCAGGGAACTGCACTGCCTGGCCACGGGCAGGACAGGGCCACCCCGCCCCTCTGCCCCCCCCAGCCCAGCACAACACGTACAGGCGAGGCAGTGGCGGTTTTATTTCAAAGTAGAACAAAGGTATCTTTTATTCTTTCCAGAGATTCGACATTCAGGTTTGCCATGAGTGTGTCTGAGCTCAGACTGGCTGTTTGTGTGCGTTTACCCAGAGCACATCTATAGGGAAACACATCATAGGGAAAACCAAAAGCAGGAGACTGTTTCATAACCTGGCTGAGTCTCACCTCTGGTAAAGAAACCCTGTTACCCAGCCAAACAGCATGATGGCGTGGTCCCTTGCACAGCACGTGTTGCTGAGCAGACAGGCTTTATAGAAAAATCTAGAAACAAAATGTACTTTCGGACATTCCGTATCAACTTTTCCCCTAATTCTGCTGGGAAGGAGTTTTGGCTCAAAGTGTATGCACTCTCCTCTCCCTCCATACCTCTCCCCTCCACGTGGTCACTAAAGCAGAGCTACAGTGCGTCGAGGATGTTGTCGATTTTGGTGACCAGGTCCTGGCGCTTGTTGGAATGCATCTTCTCGTTCTCGATGTACGTGTCCTTCTTGAGCTTGCCCGCCACCAGCCGCTCGGCCTCCACTGACGACTTCAGGACGAGCTCCTTCACCTGGCCATCGAGCTTCTGAATCTCACTCACCTGACAGGGTGAGAAACAAAGGCACTATCAGAGGAGACAAAAAAACACCCCTACAGTGGAGCTGGAATAGAAGAGGTGGTAAAAGACGGAGCAGAAGATAAAGTCAGTGCTAAGTGGAAACATCTCTGATCCCTGAATATTGCCTCCCAAGCCATCACCTTTTCCTGGCATCATGTTACGAGGAATCACTAATGCATAGCTAAGCAGTGGAGAAAAAGGCGCTCAGAGGACCCAGAAGCTATATTGGCTGGAGACTGTTAAAAGAGTATTTAATGTCAGATTTTAAAGGCTTCACGCTAAATCACAACTGACAGCTGGAAGATGTGTCCCTACAGTAATGTTCGTGGTGTGTGAGTGGCAGGTCTGCCATGGCAGAGCTACTCCTCGAGTTAATAACAGATTAACTGAGGTGACTGTTGATTAAATGGACCTTAGAGACTAAAGTGTCCCTCACTTTGGGTTAAGTGGCTGTTCCAGGTTAGTGTTGAAATACAGTGGAGGACAGAAAAGATAGTGGGTGTGTGCTCACTGTGCCATGGCTTTTAACATGGTACAGTGAAATACTCTGAGGAGCATCATGTTACCAAAATTGTGTCAGCACCAAATTCAAATGCGCAAGAAAATAAGAGATGAGGGAGAAGATTTTGGTTTGACTGGTGTCAGTAGTTAAGTCAGAACTGATACTGTGTTGATAGCTTCCTTTTTTGCCTAATTGTCACTGCCATAAGCTCAATGAGAAGCATCAGGATTGTGTTACAAAAGCATTAATGTGTAGCCATGCAGCTGGTTCAAAGCCTATTTAAGAAACAGCACAAGCAGCTGTTTACCAGAAACACTTCCAGGCCTACATAACTGAGATTACTGCAAAAGTAACACTTTTCACACCCCTTGTCAAGGATCATTTTCAGATAAAAAAAGCCCCAGACTGGCTGCAGAAACTAAATCCCAAGTTAAAACTCATGTAAAACACTAGACAGAGCTAAGAATAGGAGAGCTTACAAAATAAATTTGAATTTCTTACTTTATCACATAAGTCAGATCCTTCTGTCTTCAGTTTAGACTGCAGAGAGGCTATTTCATTTGTCAGGGCCTTGTGCTCCATCTCCAAAGACTTTTTGCCACTGTTCAGGGTGGAGATGTCCCTTGACTGCTTGTATTTATTCACCGCTTCATCAAAGTGACGGTACAGCCCAAGCCTCTTGTTCACCAGAGTAAGCACCTGCTCTGTGATGCAGGCAACCTTCATCCGAGCTTCAGCAGCTGGATCCTGCAGAAGGACAGGAGGGAAGACCAAAGCAGTCATATCTTTGACCTGCATCAAGCCATGCCTGCAATCTGCCACAGGACTATTACAGAAACTGTTCCCTTTGCAATTAAGTCAAATGACAGTAATTAAGTGAATGGTACAAGTTCAGCACTCAGCCCAGCCCAACAAATAGCTTAACAAATGGTGAAAACACTGTAGAAGGAGCACTGCAGAAATCCTGCTTCTCAGGGGGATTCCTTTTCCTCCAGAAGGCAAAACAGTGGTCAGCCTCAGGACATCGGTTCAAACCCCATAGGAGTACCAATGTTCAGGTTCCATAAAAACAGGGCTCCATTTAAGCATCTAATAAAACATCTGACTGGTGGGAATATTCAGCGAGAATTAATGGTATGAAAGATCTCCACCCATCAGCTGAGGAAGCTACTACTGCTCTCACAGGGCTCTTCATCATACAGACCTTAGTGATGGAGAAATCCAGCCTCACGTAGACAATCACAGTGAAGAACAAGATGTAAAAGGCTCCAACCACCAACAGCGGCTCCTGCAGCATCAGGATTTTGTTGAAGGTGTAGTGGACCTACAAGAGAAGTTCCAAACACTGAGCAGTGACCGATGTAACTACAGGACGTAACTCCTCTCCTCAGGCAGCAGCAGAGCCAGACATGCAGTCCAGCAAGGGTTTATTTCCGGAATCTGAGTGTTTAGTCCACGCTGCTGAATATGTACAAGGCCTAACACTCACCACAATGTCCTGGATGTGCTGCTCCACCAGGTTGTTCTTGTGTGCCACAATAACAGGACGCCCAAAAGTGTCCAGATATGTGTAGTGCAGCTCATCCGAAGCACGATTGATTTCGTAGGGGCTGTCCACATGGATATTCCTGTGGACAAAACCAGACAGTCCCATATGACTCTACACTGTTTGAGATGATGTAACCAAGGACTTGTCTGGGCAGCTGTGGCCTCTAGCACAAGTTCAATTATGCAGTTTCAGCAATGCTCTAAAAGGAAGCAGAGCTGTGTTCCAAGGTCTCCTCCACATGCACAGTCATGGTTTTGATTCACTGTCCTTAGGCCATTAGAGCGGGCTGGAGAATTGCCACCAACACAGCACTGTCTGCAGTAACAAGGCAGGAGTAGTGACACTTACTTGGCACCTTCTGGCAGGACGATCTTGACAGTCAGAGAGTCCGTAACTTGCTCATCAAACACGTGGTCGACAAACCTCATCTTCAGGGCATACTGATCACCTAAGAGTGCAGACCAGAGGGTGGTTACAGCTCCTCAGAGAACAAGGGACAGCCCTGAAGCTCAGCTCCCAACAGAGGCGGGAGCAGAATTCGGATGGATTAATTGCACAGCAGGGGGCACTAGCTCACTCAGGTATGCTTTAACCAGATATCTGCAAAAACCTGAAGGAAGCACAAGAAAGCTGGATTTGCATATTCTAGAAATAATAGCTAGCAACTGCTGTTGCTAAGGGGCAGAATACCGCAGCTTTCAATTCTTTACTGTATTTACAGAAGCCACCTTTAAACACGCCCCTTGCCACTCACCAAGATTGTAGAGGTATTCGTAGCTTGGCAGGTTATAGCCAATGATGTAATGGGTTTTCCAGCCCCCAAAAAGCGGGAATCGGGGACGGATCTCCATCTCCACGGAGTCATCCAGGACAAGGAGGTGGCTGGTGGAGATGTTCCCAATTTCATCTCTGTAATAGACATCCTGAGCAGCAGCTGGCAGAATGGTCTGTATAGAGAGAAGCAACAGTCAGTGCATCAGACAGAAGTTATTTCCAGTGAAACTGGCAAAACCATTAATGGCTGTTAAGCCTTGAGAAGCTGTGCTCCCTCGTGAGACATGACGACATGGCCATTCAGTTGCACTGAGTGGTAAAACTGTGCTATTATAAGCAATCACGGAGGTGGCTCCCAGCACTAAAATCACTTGGCCTCCAAATGAATGTGCTCTCTGCAGCCCAGTTTCAAACATCCCGGACAACAAGGGATCTCATCATGCCCACCAGGACAGCAATTCCCTTTTCACTCCAGCCTGCTGCCCTAGCTCACTGGGCTTGCTGGCTTTACACTCAGCAAAATGAGATTTCTGTTTGGCTGCATGACCTTAGAGAATTACAACAATCAATTCTGGAGGCTTCAAGCAGAGAGAAAGGTTTTGGTTCAGATGAAAACACAATACTTTTCACATCTGGCTAGCAGAGCCGGGGCTTTAATTCTTGTTGAGAGCTTTGTGAGCAAGGAATGAATGGCTGAGTTTCCAATTAATACTGTTCAATGTGATGAGGATATGGCAGAGAAGGCAATGCTGAAAATAAGAGGGTGGGGATAGAATGAATGGCCCGTGCACAGCAGGAAAACAAAAGCAGAACTGTCAGTACAAGGATAAGGAGTTTAGACGGTCCCTGAGATTGGAGGGGTGGGAGTGTGGAGAAGCACTACATGCCCTGGTATGTGCAGTCTGTGTGGCCAACAGATGCAATAAAACATATAACCTCCTAATGCTGCCTCCAAAAGCTATTCCTATCTAGCACGAGCCTTCTCTGAATATAGATCAGAGCTTTAATATTCCCTTATTACTGGGGTATGGTTACCAAAGAAAAGGCAAAGGATAACTATCTTTTTTTTCCTCTGGGGATATAAGAAAGGGGAAAGCCACGGTTAAAAAAAAATACAGGTGCAAAATGTCAACCTTAAAAGACTTGACAGAAGAGATTCCACTGTCTGGCTGTCTCTGGTAGTCATATCTGGAGAAAGGCCCTTTCAGCACTGCTCCTGTGTGCTTTAAATCAACCGTCTCCTCAACCGCAATGTTGCCCCAGTGGGACACCTCAATGACTCGTGTCATGCTGGTGATGGTCAGGAAGGGACTGTTATTTTCGTAGTGCACCTTCAGAGTGTCCTAACAAGGGAAAAAACAAGATAAACTGTTGGACCTGAAGGAAGAAGCAAGGTCCCCAGTTATCCATTCCATGTGCCACAGAGAACCCTCCATGGCAGATGCTGCAGAGTCGACTCAGACTGCACGGGAAGGTCTGAGCCACCCAGCCCAGTTCACACTGGGTACCTGGGGGTACTCACAGGTTACAACCTGCACATCTGACTGTGTTGTAAAGGTGAGGTGGGCCAGAGGTGCAGTGTTCCCCACTGCTGACACACCCCTGCCAGAGCCACTTAGATATCAGCTTGGTTTGCTCTGTGGACACCAAGCAGCAGTCAGCAATCCCATCTGAATAGGAGCACCTTGCTGGAGCAAGTGGTCTAACCCAGGCTTGACCTGCGATTCTTACACAAGGGCCTCTGCTTCCCACTCTCCAGCCTCTCAGACACATCTTCCACGTCTGAAAGATGCTCTCTGCAGAACAACAACCCCTTTGCACAGATGTTTACCTGGCTGTATGGAGGAATGTCCTTGAAGGGGCCGTACTCAATCATGTCCTCAGTGCGGGAAGGGTTTCCAAGCTTGGTGTAACTCTCCACGTTCCTAGAGGCGAGTTTGACCCGAGTCGTTTGGGTCTTAGTGAAGTAGGGTGAGTAAAAATAGTGATTTCCTTCAAAGACCACAAACTGCTTCTCACTTTGGGTGATGTGGGTGGGGTAGGGCTGCAGGACATGCGTGAAAACCATTTCAACAGAGACACGGATCTTGGCTCCCGGCGCCAAAGGAGATGGCAGCTTCACAGAAAAGAATTTTCCACTGGAAGGGAGAGGAACAGGTAAGTCATGTGAGGTCTCCCCTGAGAAAGCATTCAGATCCACCCCCTGTGGAAGGGAGCCCATGTATCACATGTATCATGTGTGATTTGGGCCAGTATTTTACTCCCTCCTCCAAGATGTACAGATGTCTTGTCCCAGCATGTGTGATTACTCTGGACTGGGGAGGCAGCACAGGGTGAACTGTGTCCATGCACAGAGACAGTTCTGCTTCACAAAAGCACCTGGCTCCCATTTTGGAAGTGGAATGAATGGTGACACATCCCCTCCCTGATCCTGCACTTATAAAGCATGCTTCATTCATAAAGCATGCTTTTTTCATTCTTCTCCAGATGACAGGAATTATCTGAATCAAAGGAAGCACGTGTATGTGTCCAGAAGACAATTCACAAACATCTCCAGCACCTGCTCCCACAAAATCTGTTCATTCTCAGTTTTTTGCCCACAGGATCTAAAATTAAGGAATGGCCAGAAAATGAGCAAGGGTTTGGATAGAGGTTCTACAGAACGGATTTAGACTTCACCAAATCCATAAGGATCAGACTTCATGTCAACCCTAGCAGCCCAAGAGCCGAATCACATGAGGCATCCAGGCATGTCAGAAACTATGGTCTACCTTGGCAACTTAACTCCACACCTACTGTCCTCTTTAAACCCAGCTGCACCGTGCTTTTGAGCCACTTTACAGGCACCTTTACCTCTCGGCTCAGAAAGCACCTGGTTGCCCAGTCTTGCAGCATCTGCACTATATTCCAAGCTTGGCAGTGCAGATCCTCATACCAAGAGCAGCATCCTCTCTCCCTGCAGTGGGCAACAGCCTGTGCTGGGCCGTGGGACCCTGCACACTGCGGTGCTCCCCACATGGCAGACAGAGCAGAGCTCTGGGCACACAGCCACAGAGCACTTAAACTCCCTGTAATCACCACTGCCAACTCCTCTGAGAGCTCAAAAGGGAGCAAAGGGTAGGAGCATGACCAGAGCTATAATGTTTCTCTCACCTGGTGTCCCTTAATAAAGGGCCAGGGCATTACTCAAGGCACTGAGTACAAGAGACTAAGCACAGCTGAGCCCCCACAAAGGCAACTGAGTTGTATTTGAGAGAGATTCACTTCTTCATAGGGTGCTCCCCTGACTAGCAGCCATGCATGACTGTGCTGGGTTCAATGCAGAGATCTAAAACCTCATGTGTTATCTCCCAAAGAAAGAGCATCAGCAGGAGGGGAGTGACTTCTACTGGCACCTCCTGAGCTGCAGGAATTGGGTTTGGCTGCTTGTGTGAAATATGCTCCCTGCCCCTGTAACACCCCAGGATGCAGCCCGAGTACAGAATGGACCTTTCCTGGAGGAAAAGACTCTAGGATCTATAGGTATGTGGAATGGGGGTGGTATTTCTGCTTCACCACTGGGACAATTGTGAAACCCCCATGCACAATTCTAAGTGTTGACCTTTAAAGGTGATACTCACCTTTTGCCCTTAACTTTAGTCTCTCTCACTTCCAAGGTGTTCTCCTCCTCTTCCTCACCCTTTACCTGCTCCAAAACAAATTGATCAGTGTGCTGCTGTTTAAAAGACTTAACGTGTCCAGGGCAAACTCTGTGCATCTGTACACAAACTCTGTGTACACAGTTCTTAGGGTGATGCCCCCCAGAAAGTACAAGCTGAATATATAACTAATTTATTAAGCCAATTTAACAAAAAGCCTTTTCACAACAGTTTCATGAATACAAATTGCAGTGTGGTCAGTGAGCAAAGACAGATATTAGAGGTTTCTGGTAATGCTCATTCCCCTCAGCCTGGTTCCTAAGCCTGAACAGTCACCGTAACTTGGGCAAATGAGAATAATGGCTTTTGTGATTTCTCTCGTGTCTGAGGAGTGAACAGGGCACGGGAACGTGGCTTGACCAGTAGAGGTATACTACAGGCGTCTGTATAGAGATATACTATTTATACTGCAGACCACTGTATACACCTCTGTATGGTATACAGAGAGATATACGCTGACGGTAGTTGTGGGATTAGGAGAGCCCTGCTGCTCGTGGGTAAGCACTGGCCCCCCTGGAGATGCCGGCCCTGCTCGGGCCGTGCGGGCGCGACCCCCGCACCGCCGTGACGGCTCTCTGATCGCCCTCCCCATCGCCCCCCTCCCCGCCAGAGACACCGTCGCCTTCCCGCCGCGCTGGGCGGGATCCGGGAGCGGCGCCGCGGGATCCGGGAGCGGCGCTGCGGGGCCCGGCAGTGCCGACGTGTCCCTGCGGGCGCGGGGCC
>VXAY01006537.1:2372433-2384830 GCA_013399855.1 Oxyruncus cristatus
GCCGCTCGCCGCGCTCACCTGCACGCCCAGGTGGGCCAGGCGGGGCTCCAGGCCGGGCTCCAGCGCCAGCAGGAAGGAGGAGGCGGCCGCACCGCCCGCCGCGTTGGCGAGGCTGAGCTCGGCCGAGACCTTGGCCAGGTGCGTGCTGAGGTCCAGCGAGCGCCGCACCTCCTCCAGCAGCAGCTCGGCGCTGGTCCCGGCGGCCGCCAGGCAGAGGAGCAGGAGGCGGCACAGCAGCCCCGCCATGGCCGGCACACCGCGGGGAGGGCACAAGATGGCGGCGCCCGCGCTGTACGGGCAGGGCACAAGATGGCGGCGCCCAGTGGGAGGAGGAGGCTCGCGATGGCGGCGCCCAGCGGCGCTTGAGGCCCGCCCCCTCTCCCCCCCTTCTGCGGTGCCGGAGGAGAAGGGCTGGGCGAGCTCTTCCGGAGCCCCGGGACATGTCTCCGGCTTCCCGCAGTTCTGGAGCTTCCCGGCATCCAGGCTCCGGTGGCGAGCTCAGGGCTTCCCGCTTTGCGCTGGGCCCGTACCCCTAATGAGGCCTCGGGGCTGGTCAAGGGCTTGCTGGGCCCAGGTGTGGTTTCCCACCTTTTTGCCTGAAAAGAAGTGCAAAAAAACAGTAACAAAAAACAAAAACCGGTAACAAATAATCTGAGACTCTCAGGGCTTTCCCGTGCTTCTAAGCCACCTTTTCAGTCACGGCCCGAAGTAGCTCACTTGTCACCCTGTTTTTAGCAGCAGACAGTTCCTGACAGGGCTCCGGCAGCAGCACGTTCCATGGGCCAAAGGTGTAAATCCTGGTGGAAGCGCTGATCGTGGAATGGCCCAGAGGGGCTGTCAGGGTGGGTGGCACTGGGATGTAGCACCAGGCAGTGGCACAGGGATGGGGTTTGATGCTTTTACTACCCTGAGCCTCAAACTGGGATGGTTTGTCTCGCTGGCCTGGCACACAGGTCGCTACTGCTCTGGATGGTGAGGTTTAACACAGGCAGATTTTAAGCTGAGCCCAAATCTGCTAAAAAGCACTGATAATTGACAGCTAGATGATGCCAGAGTGGAGGTGCTGCAGGCACCTAAGGCATGGTAACCAGCCCTGAACTGACTTAAAGAACAGCTGGAGAAAGGAAAATGTTAGTGGTTTAACACATGACTGGGGAAGAGGTGATTGACACTTTACTCCCAAACATCTAAAGCAGATAAAAGCAAGGAACGGATGTTGTCTGCCGTGATTGCCGGAGCAGGGCTTTTGCCTGTGAGCCCTGTGGGACAACAGACCTTTCATGTTTGCATAATGTGATCCAGGACTCGACCTTTCTTTGAGATCCTAATATGAGTCACAGAGAAAACTCTCTGATTTGGCCTGAGATTGCCAAGTATCGGAAGGGGATTTCCTAAGTTATGTGCTTGGATCTGGAGTCAAATAGCCCCTTGGCAAAGGCTAAATAAAATGGGATGTCTCCTGGTGTGCTATGTTCAAAACAGCATAATTTCTTAACTGGCCTTCCCTTTCTCCCCTCAACACCCTCCCCCCCCCCACCGCCATTCCTATTGTGGAAATTTTCTTGGCAAATGACTTCCATTTCCTTTTGATTTATTTAGGCACCAGTCCTGTGCATTTGGCAGCTGGCCTGGTACAAGCAGGTAGTTTTGTCACTATGTTTTGGGTGACAGCAGTGCTATCTTCCAGCAGCACAGCAGGACGTGGCTGCAGGGGCCAGTGTCCACCTCCTCAGCTAGGGAGATGTTCCAGGTCCCTCTGCTCTCCAGGAAAAGCCTGTTTATCTTGGCCCTCTTCTCCAAAGAGCCAGGCTTTGGGGCCCCAGAACTGAGTAGGCGTGTTCAGGGGGAAACAACTGTGAAACATGAGGGGCTGAGTGAAACAGCCACCTCTAATTTAAGGCTGACCAGTGGTGCAGCATCTGGGGACTCCCTCCAGTTGTCCAGGTTGGGTTTTCTGTGGAAAGTTCCTCTGCTAGGAACGGCTGTCACTGTTCTTCCTTCCATGTGTCACAGGGAACAAATGAACTCTAGTCGGCCTCTTTAATAACATGTGCAGCTCAAGCTTTTATTTCCCTCTTTCCCTCAGGGCAATTTCTCCTGGCAAAAGGAGGGAAAGAAATAAATGCACATGTCCCTTGTGTCTGGAGATAATTGGGCTTCATTTGTCACATCCTGGGCCAAAGGTTGCTCTCCTATGGGTTCATCCCAGAGGCTGGATTTGAGCTTGCTGGCGAATGCAAGTTTCAACATCTGACCCATCCCAGACCCCAGTGAGCTCTGAACCAGTCTGTTGTACACTAACCCCGTGTCTGGATCCATTTCTAATTGCGATAATTGAGTCATGCTGAGCCTGCACAGAATCTGCTTCAAGACTTCAGCCCCACCACATAGGCTAAAATTATCTTTAGGTTGAAAAGCTGCTGCCTTTGGGCTTGTTCAAGGCTGAGCTTGGCTGAGCTTGGCTCTGCAGGCCCCTCTCGCTGCTGCTCTGTGAGTGGTGCCAGGCTGTTCATGCATGGGTTCAATCACAGCTGCCGGTGGTCCTTGGCTGGGTGTGCTGGTGCTGGTGGCTGGGACAGCTTGGGGACACCTTGCAGGGTGTGTTTGAGCAGGGATGGGCTGTTTCTGCAGGCGAGGAGCACTGTGGGACCCTCTGCTTCCTAACTGTCCCAGGCTGCAGTGCCTGTGTGCAAATCTGGCCACCCAGGCCTGGTGCCAAGCAACAGCGAGAGCTGGGAGCCCAGAGCTGCTTATTTTTTTCTCTTTATGTGTTGGTGTTTTTTTTTAATTCCCTCACTGTGAGGGATGTCCCCCCCAGCAATACTGCCCCAGAGAGCTGCAGGTTGGGAAGCAGCATGAGAAAGGTTACCAGACCCTGCTGCCATCCAGGCACGAGTGTAATTCCCCAGCTCTCAGTGTGCTGAGAGCGTGGAGAGAGCGTGTCACCCTCGGGGCCACCGAGCAGTGGGAGGCGAACAGCCTTGTGCCAGCCCAGCTGTCTGCCAGGGCTGAGGCACGGGAGTGGTCTAAAAAATGCCTCTGGCAGGATCAGCCACAGACAGAACTGCACCCCAGGAAAAATTCTGTGTTCCTCTCTTTTTACAGGGCTGATGCCAAACTCAGAGCTGTGTCATCTGTCAGAGAAATTTGTTCTCAGGGAGGGAAGGAGAACTTGTTTTCCAGCAGGAGCTGGTTGGCTGTGACCAGAGGAGCACACTTGAAGCCTGTAGCAGCAGGGAACAGGATTTATCCTGGTGTGATCCTCACACCACCAGGGAGCGTGCACCAGGAATACGCAGGGGCCATGAGGTAATTGTGTTGCTCTCTGAGAACCCCAGGTCAGGGGCAGGAGATATTAAACAGCCCTGTGCATGTGTACCAGAAGTCATCCTGGCAACACCTTGCAGATTTTAATACAAATCTCTCAGTGATCCTGAAAAACACACAGGCACATGGCTCTCAGTTGTAATGACTGAGAAAAAACCTCCCTGTTTCAGATTCTGTCGGTGTTTCGCTGTTTAACCCTGCCCGTGTGAAATCAAACAGCCTTCTGGCTGCCCGTGGGAAGCAGAGGGCACTTCTTTGTATTCAGTCCCGAGCGAGGTGTTGCAGTTGCCAGCCATGAGAGCATAGAGAGAGCATGGCAGAGCTCAGTTAGCCTTGCTAAGGCACTCGAAAAGCAGCTGGGGAAAGAGAGAAAACACAGTCTTCCAGTTTCATTATTTTTACAACCTCATTTTTTAGCTAGTCAGCATAACTCACGCTGAGCTTCTGCCAAGCGAAGCACACTGTTTTTCTTATTTGGGGCTTGCCTGTGCTTTCCATGGGAGTGGTGGGCCCGGAGGGGGCTGGCTGGGGCTTGGCTCCTGTGCTTTGTTTGTCTGCTCTGGAAACGTGTCCTGCCTTTACAGAGACAGTGATCATGTGGCACACTCTGCTCAGGGGCTTTTTTTTCCAAGGTATCTGCACTAACACCTTCCCCCTTACAGTGCTCACTTTTCTTTAAAATAATTGCTTACTACTTTAAAAAACTGTTTTCCTCTCCATGTTAGACTGCAAGACTCAGAAAAACTAGTGAAGAAAACTCTCTCTGTGCACAGCAATTTTACAAAGCATTGGGAAGCACACAGAGAAAACCTGCTGGAAGAAAATGGCACAGTATCTGTGAGTTTTGTAAGGAGGTGAGACCACTGTGTGATGAGTGTTGTTGCAATAAGGAAGAAAAAATTCAAGCCAAAAGGACACTTCATCACTTTAAAAATTACTTTTGACTTTGTTTTTAAAGCTTCCTAGAAATGTAACTGAAATAGCCATAGGCAGGCACTGACTGGCTGCAAATGGAAAAAATCTGCTACATGTGTGCAGCTGAAATGCAGAGCCTGAGCAAGGTACATGGTCCACTCGAGGAGACTCACTTTGGGCTGGGGTGGGTCTGGATTTTGTCACAGAATCAGGGCTTGTTTTGGATAGAGGGAAGAATGCTGGTTTAACTATATTTAAAAATGAGGGTGTAATAAGGGCTGCCACTCAAGCATTTCCCAGGGCAGACAGGACCTGGCTGCAACACTCCCTTCAAACCAACCCTGAAGTGGCCTGTCCACATAGCCCCACAGCTTGAAAATGCCTTCAGCAGACTGGCAAAGCCAGAGGAGGAGAGAGGAGGATGGGCTACACGTTCTGGTTTGAAAAGACAAATGCTGCCCTACACGGAGAACCAGGGGGGCAGAGAAGCTGCTGGCTGTCCTTCCAGGCTCCGGAGGAGGCAGCTGGGGGTCCCAGCCATGGGCAGAGAGGGGACATGCAGGCAGCAGCTGAATTACATCCTGGCACAGAACCACACTTCTCTATTTCCCCAGGGTCGGTGGTGAAAGCAACGGCACCCGCGGTTGGCAGAAAAACATCGGGACCAACGCAGTGAAAGAGCTCGCAGGGGAATCAAGGCAGGAGCACCTGAGTGGCTGGTGCAGAGCTCCCTGACCTGGACTGGCTGTGCCGGGACCTAGCGGGCAGCTGCAGGCAGCGGTTGGTATCGGAGCGGGCGATGAAGCCGGTTGCAGCTCGGAGGGCTGACAAAAAGCCTCACCCTTGTCCTCCGGCCACATCCCCCCGCCCCGTCCCCTCCCCGCCATGGCCCCGCGCCACCGCCAGGGGGCGCCCGGGGAGCGCCGCGGGGGCGGGGCTGGCGGGGGCGGGGCATGGCCGAGCCCCGCCCCGAGCCCCGCCCCGATCGCTGCGGCCGCACCTTGGTGACAACAATTAGTCCATTAACGCCGGGCCGGGTCCCGCTCCCTCCCGCAGGATCCTGGCTGAAGCCCCCGGTGAGGCGGCACCCCCGGGCTGCTTATGATGGGCAACAGCCTCCCGGCCCTGCGTGGGTAACGGGCACCTCGCGCTGCAGGGATCTGCGGGTTTCACTGTGTCATCCCCCGTCATCGTCATCCCCCACCCTGCCAAACTCTGGGGCGTGCAGGGCCTCTCCTGGGGTCACTCCAGGGAGTGGTTTGTCCCCGCGGTGAAGAACGGGAGGTGAGGGAGAGGGTGTGCAGTGGTACAGTGCCCGGGTGCCACGGGACCACAGTGGGACTTAGTCCCACTCATCTCTCTATAACTGCTATTGCATTTTTCCTTCTGACCCTTTTAAGGTCCTGAAGATGTGGTACCAGGATCCACCTAAGAACAGCACAGTCCCTGGGCCATGATCCTGTCCTCAGTGGTAGTGAAGCCTGGCGAGGAATCGTCACTGGCCGCGCAGTACAATAACTGAGTTGCCATCTCTGCATGAAGCAACTCCTCTTTCTCAGCTTCTTTTCGGAAAGGAAAGCACTTGCTGGCGAATCTACTTAGAAGCCTGTTTTTCTTGTAGAGTTTAAACCTGGATTTTAAAGCCTCAGTTTTTGCAGGATCTGCCACAGCCAGCGGGAAGTTGAGGATCCCACTGACAGCAGTAAGAGGGGGTCATTTGGAGATTGACAGCTCTTCTGCTCCCTCCAGGAGCCCTGTGTTCAAGCAGTGCTTGCTGTGAGATAATACAGATTTCTCACCAGGTTACTAAATTTTGTTATCTCCTGGCAGAGGCTTCCCTGGGTGATGCTCTGTGAAATGCCAGCTGGGGTATACATTTCCCTTGCAAAGGCAGCCCTTGAGCCTGTGCCAGGCTGAATCAAAACCTCTGACCCAAGCCTGGCTTTTCACGGACCTCAGCGTGCATTGTGTGGTGGTCAGCAGTGGCCTCTTCCCCAGAGACAATCTCATCATGCCCTGCCAGATGGCTGTTGGTGATTCCTTCCCATCACAGGTCTTTTCATGTGTGACCCAAAGAGAGGGAGCATTGACCCTCTGTGAACAGCACTGGTCTGCAGCAGTGAATGCAGTCTCTTTCCTGGTAAGAAAAACACCTATGATCAGGGAAAAAAGAAACATGAGGATCTTCTGATCATTTTTTGTTATTCCTTTCTCTGAAGGCCTCGGCTTCTCACAAATAGCTCTCCTGCCTTCCTGCTAAGAAATGCTTGCTAAGGTGTTTGCATTGGTTTTTGCCGAGTCAGCAGAACTGATCCAGTCCAACAGAAAGGATGGCAGCCAGTGCCTCACTTAACCCCACACAGGTCACCCAGAAAGCAGCTGAAAAAGACAGCCTTAGCCTCCAGCAGGCCTTCCCCAGCTCTGATGTTGGGGTGGTCCTGGTGTCTGAAGCAATTTGGCAGGAGTGCCGGTCAGGCAGAGCAGATGTTCTTTAGGCTGGCATTGTGCTGGGGTAGATGGGATAATGCATCTTTTGTAGCCTGATTACTCGCAGATTAGCTGAGAACTTCACTGAAGGAGAGAAGCCCAAAGAGATCCTGCTCATCTAAACAAAGTAAGAAATGCTAATTTCTATTTGCCAGAAATTTGGGCACCTATATGGAGCCAGCCCTGAGTTCTGGAACAAAGTAACTGAAGCTGTAACACCCACCTATAAGCATTTCAGTTTAGGATCGTGCTTTGTGAAACATACCTTCAATTTGGTGGCTCAGGGATTTGCAAACAGTGAGTCATAGCTCCCCGGGGTCAGAAATGCAGCTGCTGAGGCACTAGGCATTGAAAAGTGTTGTCCAAGATAAAAGCAAAGCAAACCTTACTGCCCACACACTCTTATCCTTCAAGGCTGAGTATCTTTGTCACCGTCTTTGAAAACATGCTCTCAAAATTATACCAGCTTCTTGTGGTTGCCATTGATACGGGATTTACTTCTCCTTTTAGAGCAGACAAGAGGGGATTGCAAAAATCTGTCAGTTGAAAGAGCTGAGGCAGATAGATCTGAAGCTAATATGCAGCACCCCGTGCTTGCAGAGAGGTGGCTGGCATTTGAGGAGGGAATTGCACGGTAAGGTATGTCCATGTCCTTCCAAGGGAGGGTCCTAGAGGAGCTCCCTGGGCCTCTGCAAACAACCCCTGTTCCTTCAAACCCAGGATGGACTTGCAGGTCCTGGAGAGTGTGCTGCAGTGCAGCCAGTTTGGTTCCTACCCATGGAGCGCTGTCTTTGGGACACCTTTTGGCACTGACTCACTGCTAAGGAAGAAGCGACATACAAGTCACCTGTTCCACAAAGTGTCCCACTCACAGTGGTCACGTGGCACCAGCCTCCTGTCCCATGACACATTCTGGGTACAACAACAGCATGGCATGGCCACCTTTGCCACAGAACACCTGGATGCAGAGCTCACGTGGCTGGTCCACCCCATCGCACAACACCCCGTGCAGAGGAGCGGTGGCACCAGCTGTGGGTCTTGCACTGTCCCAGGCACTGCCAGCCATCAGCCTGTCCAGCCTGTCCCCATGACTTCAAAGCCATCTGTGTCATGAGCTGAGAGGTCTCAGGCTCACCAGACTTTCACTGTGAAGGCTTCAGTGCTTGGTAAGTAACAGCTTGCAGAGCCTGCTGCTTTGATAATACACTGCTTTAACAAAACCTTGATCCCTGAAGGAAGGCCAGTTCTGCAAAGGCCTATGAAGTTCTGTGCTGGCTGTTCACCTCTCTCTGTACCTATTTTTATACCATTCCTATGGTTTAAAAAGCCTTTCAGAAATGTCTGTGTTTAGAGGGACACGGATCTGACAAAGTAACTGACTCACTCCGGCCTCAGGGAAGTTACTTCACTCTCTGGATCATCTCACCATTTGAGTACGAGAACAATCATATGAAATTACCCAGCATACCTCCAATGAGGCTGTAAAAAAATAATTAGCTGGTATTTAGAACCATCTGTAGAAGTGGGAAGGTGTTGATGTTGGAGAACCTCTAGCTGGAGAGGCTGGACAGCTGGGAGACCTGCAAGAGACTCAGGTGATTGTCACTATTTTTGTGACAACCTCATGGGATTATGGTAAAGAGGATGTGGGTGACTCTTTGCCCCTGAGCCCAAAGTGTGGGCCATCAAAACCTGTGGGCCATCCTTTTCCCTGTGACACTTGACCTTTCCGGGGGCTTTGGTTTCCACCAGTCAAGGCTCCAGATAACGATGGTGCTGCCAAATGGGCAAGAGCAAAGCTATGTGGTGCCTGTCTTACACCATGACCATGGAGTTGTTTCTCCCTGCCTGTCTTGCCAGGGCCAGCATAGACACTTGTCTAAGGATGTCCCCTGTGCTCAGCATGTTGTCCACAGTCTCTGTAGGAGGCTGACTCAAAGGCAGAGCACAGGTTTGGACCTTCACATTTCAGGGAGAGAGCTGGCAGCTAAGGAAAGGTGCCAGCATTGTCACCTCCCTGTATCAAAGCGATCACAACTCTGCAGTGATCTTGTGGCTCTTGCTATTGAACAGGGGGAAGCTGTCAAGAGTCCAAAGCCATTTTCTTCATGTGCTCATGTCTCCTGTATCTGGTGTGAGGGAACATGGCACAGTCAGGCTTTGCAGCACTGCAGGTCCACCCTCTCTGTGGGGCTTGGGCTTCAATGGCTGCATTTAGACCCTGTATCAGTGCTTTGTCTTTAAGATATTCATCCTCCAACAGATGCATTTTATCAGTGAGCATAGATGCTGTTAATCCCTTGCACTATGTGCAATGTCTACCTCAGGCTGGAGAACCACCATGAGATAATGTGAGATAAGCAGTTGCTTCCTATAGTTGGTATCTGGTGACCAAGTCTTGTCCAGAGCTACCTTTTTGCTTTCATGTGTTGCTGCTTGGAAATCATCTGAGGATTGCAAAGGTGAAAGCATTCATAGATTACCAGAGCAGTATTTATACTATAAGCAGGGATTATGGAACAGGGCAGGCAAAAGACTATGGCTGTATTCTTGCTGGTGGAAATGCATACATGGTCATGGCAAGAGCAGATTTGTAATGAGCAGAATGCCAGCAGAAGCAGGGGGAATCTGCTTTAGACAAGGTAAATCAAAGGATGACAAAGATTGGTGTACCAAAGCAAGATCTTGTGTGTTTACTGCATTTTAGTTCCCTTTTATAATTTTAGCAAGTTAGATCATTATAATAATTTGAGGAAGCTGGTGTGGAAGGCCAAAGGTGATGAGGGAAAGCACTGCACATCCAGCTGACAGAGGACAGCTACACACAGGGATCTCTGGACAGTCAGTTTTCTGACTGTGGGCTGGTGCCACACCTTTCTGGGCACAAAAACAAAGAAAGGTCCCAGGGTTGTGCCCAGCAATGAGGAGGAGGGACTGCATGACTCTGAAGAGCTGAAACATGCTAGACAAGTATGAGGGGAATGATAGCTCCCAAAGCTTTTAATGTCAGAGATGGCCAGAGGTGAGGTAACTGTGTGTCTGTAGAAGAGGGTGAATGCGTTAAGCACCATGGGGAATGTCAGACTTTCACAGCTCATGTCAAGGATTTGTAGATGCTACAGCTCAAGTGATGTGATGTGCTGCCCTAGGCCTCTCTGCAGGCCCTTCCAAAATCAGCAACTAGCAGGTGTTTTTGTACTGCTGTTCACTCCATCATCTCATGGACTGAGAAGGGAAAGGGAGGGGCCCTTTTGGTCCAAGGACAAAAGCAAAGAGGTGGTGTAAGACATATAATGTTTTATTGCCTCTAATTGGATCACGAAGATTAGTAAATAGAGATTAGATGACACAAAGGGAAGAAAATCAAAGCAGGAGACATTCTTACTTCCTGGTTTAGAGGAATGAGTGCATGAAATAGGTTGAGGTTTCTGCACTGGTAAATGTCTAAAGAACTGTCACTATAGATCCATTCACCTGTGTGAAGGTCCCTCAAGGATAGAGAATGGATTTCTTCAGAGTGATTGGGAACAACTGGCACAAGGATTCAAATTAATCCATTTTTATGGGTTTTCATTGAGTTTTCACATTTTCAAATAAGTGGTCAGATGAGGAAACACAGTTTCCTTCAAAGGATACTGAAACTCAGTGTGCTCGGTGGCACCAAGCTCTGGTGTCCTCCAATCCACCTGTTTAGGCAGGTGGGGAGGTGTCTGTCTGTCGCTACAAGAGCCACAGCTCAATACTTCAATTTGCCACTCAGTTACCACTGCCTTTCTACTTTGCCACTGTGAATGTCGCTCTCATCTGTGCCAAGACATGAGCACCCAGCCTGGATAGCAGGGACCTCTCTGCTGACATTGATCCTCCAGAGTGCCAGGATTCATGTGTTCTTCCAGGCAGGCAGGATATTGCCTCATGAGCTTAAGAAAATGGTGCATTTCCACAGAAGATCAGAAAACAGCTGTTGGTGATGTCAAGAGCAAGGGCATAGGAACTTGGTGTGAATTGTCTTCTGCATAACAAAGGTCTGTAATAGGTGGTGCCAGGATTGCTGTGCTGTAGAGCAGGAAGTTTCACTCACAGCTTTTGTTTGCTTCTCATATTGTGTAAAAAAGAAAGGAAAAAAAGGGAAGTTTTAGGAAAAGATAGCTGAGGAACACCCTGTAATTTGCTATTAATGACTGCTCTTAACAACCCAGCATGTGGTTCTCTTGTTAAGGGCAACGGACTGGGACAATCTCAGCTGCTGATGTGCCCAGGGCCCAGTCCTGGGGCTGTGCTGAGAGGGCACTTTCCTCCCCTATCCAAAGAAACCATTTGTGTTTGGGAGGGTTTTCTCCATCATTTCACTGATCAAAGCTTTTCCTCTTTTGTCCACTCCATGTTTTTACTGGTACCAGGTTCTTCTGCAGCATTTTGCATCTGATGGGGCACCTTTAAAAGCATTAACAAACTAGATGTTACAAGTTCCCTTCTCTGGGGTCTGGAGCATCTCTCTGATAAGGAGAGACTGTGGGAGCTGGGCCTGTTTAATCTGGAGAAAAGAAGACTGAAAGGGGATCTCATTAATGCATATAAATATCTCAAAGGTGGGTGCCAAGAGGATGGTGTTGGACTCTTTTTGTTGGTGCCCAGCAACAGGACGAGGAGCAATGTCCATAAACTACAACACAAGAAGTTCCACCTCAACATGAGGAAGGACGTCTGTACATTGAAGGTGGCAGAGCACTGGAACAGGCTGCCCAAGGAGCTCATGGAGTCTCCTTCTCTGGAGCCATTTCAAGCCCACTTGGACAGGTTCCTGTGTCACATGCTCCAGGTGACCCTGCCTTGGCAGGGGGGTTGGACTGGATGATCTCCAGAGGTCCCTTCCAACCCTGACGATTCTGTGATTTTCTTTTTACTCTTGCTATAAATAGCTTTGGTCCTTTTCTCTCTTTCATTAGCTTTTAAAAAACTTCTTTTTCCTTGGTTGCTCTCCTGAGTTCATGGGCTACCTAAACCCACAGCAGTCATGAGCTGGATGAACACATGAGAATATTCAAGTATTTGCTGAATAACAAACTCACTGTCAACACAGAGTAGAAGATATGTATTTAACCTTGTACCACCAAGACTGTTGTTACCCCATGGACTAAGGTCCAGAGAGTTTACATGGTCCCATTTTACTTGCCTGCAGTATTGTTCTGAATAATCAATCTGAATGGGTCTTCAATTGGTATCTTTTTACTTTCATCTTCTTTCTGGACAGATGCTGTTGCTACTACCCCACTCCAGACCACAGCTGAGATTAAATATATATATATTCTAAAATATAGCCTCTTTATTTCTAACAGCCCTCACTTAAGACGTGTTTTTCCCACAGACGAGTTTAACCGCAGAGAACTCTCTGCTGTTTCTTCAACACGTTCCAGATAAGACCAAACAACAGGTTCGCGCCCCTGTGTCCCCATCTTTTATTTCGGAAAGCGTGAAGGATTCCCTCAGCCCTCCCCTGCTCCCCTCCGCCCGGGGCGTGGTGTTCGCTGCCCTAGCGCGATCAGAGGCCGCGGAGGAGGCAGGTCCCTTCCCGCCCACCCCCTCTGTACAGCGCCACAAACATTTATTTCGCAATAAGCGCAGCACCGCGCCCCGGCCGGGCCCGCGCCCCTCACAGGGCGCGAGATGG
>VXAY01006537.1:2385121-2413354 GCA_013399855.1 Oxyruncus cristatus
CTCGATCTCGGCGATGTCTCGGTGCTCCCGGCGGGCTCCACACCGCGGCCCGTCCCTTTTGCCCCCCCTTCTCCTTCCCCCCCCACCCCGAGCTCCCCGAGGCCGGGCCCGGCGCGCCCCTGGGACAATGCAGGGGGGGCTCCCCGGGAAGCGGCCCCTCCCCGCGGTCCTCTCCCGGGATGCGCGCTTCGCCAGCGCTTTGTGGAGCCTCCTCTGCCTGAGGGGCTGGCGGAGGCCTGAGCGGTGCCTGCCGGGGAGGGAGCGCATTGTCTGAGCTGTGCGGTGCCGCCGTAGCTCCTCGCGGAGCCTGGGGAGGCTTTGGGGGGCGCTGGGCCGGGGCGGTGAAATGCTGCTCTGGGGGTCGGTGGGTGTCGCTTTTAGGATGAGCCGGCGGCCCCGGGAGCGATTGATGTGACCGAGCAGGCGGCCGAGGGGACTGGCAGTTATTGCGAAAGTGGCTGTTGGTGCGTGTAAAGCCTGAGTCAGTCCGGAGAAGTATTGGAGTGGATGTTGGAAGTGCTTTTGGCTGTGAGTGTATAAGAAGGTAAATTAAGTGGTAGTTGCGTTATTAGTCTCCAGGTATATATAGACAAATAATTATGGAAATGCCTAATGGTTGTGCTGAAGACAACTGCACTGTCTTCCCCGTAAACAGAGGAATTATTTTAGTAGTGAAAAGGCTGTCTTAATCCGGAGAGGTAATCTCAGCATCCAAATGAGTATGTCTTGCCTAGTGTCTCCAAACCTTTTGAGTTGAAGCTGGAATTCTCAGTGTTATCTCCCTGAAAACTAAAAATACTTGCTGATAAACAGAGCTGTTTGTGATCTGTGTGTTTGAGGTTTTTGTACGTAAACTGAGAACACATGACAGAACAAAGTCCTCCCAACTGTAAGCAAGCTGTTCTTTGTTTGACACTTGCCAATATGGAAGCCTTAAAGCTCCCAGCACTTGCCACTGGCCTGTGCCTAACACTTTGTATATCCATGTGGGAACTGGGTCTGGGGGAAGTGGAGGGTTCTCTTTGTAGGGAAGTGGTACATAACCAGCTATGCCATGGTGTTTGGCTGGCTGTGACTTGAAGGCTGTGGTGGTACCAGTAGTGTGTGATGGGAGCTGTATCCTGGCTGTGCTTCCAGTAGAGCCAGGCTTCTGGAGTCAACATACCCTGCTCTCTCAGGAGCTGAATTTGAGGTTAAAGTGGGTGGAGTCATTTGAATATTCCTTGTTAAATAATCAAGACTCCCTTGCTGTACTTACTCAGGAAGAACAAGTATACTTGTCTCTCCCCCTCCCCCTTGTGACTCCCAACAGCTGACTGAACACATGACTGGCCCTCCATGCACTAATGAGTGGACCCACCATGCCTGGCCTGAGTCCTCAGAATTAGAGCAGCTCTAATACTGTTATTTTCAATTGCTGCCTTTTTTTTTTTTTT
The DNA here is from genome assembly GCA_013399855.1 of Oxyruncus cristatus. Classification (NCBI taxonomy): domain Eukaryota; kingdom Metazoa; phylum Chordata; class Aves; order Passeriformes; family Cotingidae; genus Oxyruncus; species Oxyruncus cristatus. The sequence continues at coordinate 2,386,558 of VXAY01006537.1, forward strand.
CCTTTGTGTTGCTGTTAATACTTCTGGTGTAGAAAAGCTGTGAGATGGGGTTAATCTGACCCCTCAATAAGGAAAATAGTGGTTTCTTGGTCTCCCAACCTGCAGTGAGAAGGATAACTGATAAGATGCACAGCAGTAGCTATGTTCGACTTTCTTCTTCCCTGTGATGTCATGCAGTGGTCCCTGTCCTCAAATACCCTAATGATAGTTCAGCACAGAATCATATGATGTCCTGAGTTGGAAGGGTCTCACAAGGATCATTGAGTCCAGTTCTTAGTCCTGTACAGGACAACCCCAGCCATCCCACCACGTACCTGAGAGTGTTGTCCAAACACTTCTTGAGCTCTGGTAGCCTTACTGCTGTGACCATTTTCCTGAGGAGCCTGTCCAGTGCCCACCACCCTCTGGGTGAAGAACCTTTTCCCAGTATCCAACCTACCCCCTGCCCCGATACAGCTTCCTGCCCTTCTCTTGGGTCCCGTCACTGGTCACCAGGGAGAAGAGATGGAGAACGTGGCACCCCAGGAATTGTACCTTGAAGGTGCCAAGCTAAGAAACTAAATAACTGTGTAGCAGACTACAGCCATCCTGACCCTCCTGCCAAAGCCAGGGAATCAAACTCTTTAAGTTGCACAGACATGTTATGACACTGATGAATCCTTAACTGAAAGCAGAAAATATACAAACTTTGTTTGGTTTACTACCCAAAATGAGTGCTTGAGGGCAGGAGGGCTACCAGAGTCAATTTCTGCAGCACCTTCTTAAAGCTCCTGTTCTAAGACTCTTGTGTTGGAAGGTCGTGTGAGTTACCTGTTGGAGGAAATCTGTGGCGAAGCTTGTCCTTGAGGAAACATGACAATTACAATCAGTCCATCTGTGCAAAACTATAAATAGCTCTGTCTCTAACATGTATGGGAATTTGGTCTGACTTCTGTGTGAAAATGAGACTGGTTTATGCAGAACTTAACATTTGGCTGTAAACAATTGCCTGTGCTTGATTAGAGTGTGTTTTTAAATGCCGCATCGTGAGACTGCCTGGCAAACCCTAGCCTGAGAATAAGAGCTGTGAAATAGGGCGCTTGGATGTTTGCATTGTCTGAAACTGGTGGATGATGTGGTCTTACGGGTACTTAGTGGTGCCTATCCCTGTTGTTACAATACAGCAATTTCTTCAGTAACTGAAGTAAATTGAGTGTTTGATAAACAAGTACAGAACCCTCACCTTGTGTGCTGTCAGTTTCCTTATATGTTCTGGGCTTCTCGACTGTGACCTGACATGCTCTTAAGCCCTTGTTACTAGGCCCTGCTGGACCTATAATTTTCATGCAGAGCTGTAGAGTAGTTTAAAGCTTGTTGCCTCAAGAGAAGGGAGTCCAGATAAGACTTTACATAGATGCTGAACTTGGCTGGGCACAAGCTGCATGGGTGCTGCTTGTCTGACGGCAGTCTTGCATCCTTTAGATACTAAAGTGCTTCATCCTTGCACAGCATTGTCTTGATAATTGCGGTTTAATTGCCTGATGAGTTAGAGTTGAGTTGGCTTCCCCCTGCAGCTTCCTAAAACGATCTTTTGTAGTTGCTGTATAACAGTCTGCCTTCAGAAGTAGTTGTGAGAGATTGTGAGGATAAAAGGGTCATTCTCTGCCGCAACAATCCAAACACATGCCGTGAATCTCAGAACTGAATTAGGTGTGGATAATTAATCGAATAACAATTGTTTATATATCACGTTCAGTTCTGCAGTTACTGGCTCTTTTGAAGATCCTATTTCTCTTTAAATGCACCTTGAATAAAACTTGCGAATGAACGCCCAAGGTCAGTGACTGAACATGTGCTGCTCAGAAATAGCAGGTGGTGAAGGGATACCCCTCTGTCACATGGCTGCTCCCTGCCTTCCAGTGTGCTTGTTGCTTTTGCTCTCTGTTGGTGGGGATGCAGCTCCCGAGCCCAGCGTGCTGCTGCATTTTCTGCTCGGTGGAGATCTGCTGTGGTGATGTCACTGTTGCTGTGAGCGCTGTTCCTGCGAGGCTGCTCCTCCTCTCTGGTGCCAGCAACCAGCACTCCGTCCGTGGGGGAAGCCTTGTCAACACTGCTGTTGCTGTCTCTTGGTCAGTGACCCTGGGGAGGGAAGCAAGCTCATCAAGGCCACTGGAGTGTGTTGATTTGCAGATGATCTCAAATAGCCTTGAATTCTCCTGCTGGGAAACCTGTTATTGAGGCCGTGGCTGTCTTCACAGAGCAGTGAAACTTCAGGAGGGGTGCACTGCCTTTAAGATGGGATTGAAGTGTAAACTTGTGGCACAGATTTCTATTTGTGTAATTTAAAGGTGCCGATGTAGTGAGTGATTTGCTCATGCCTCTCCACAGCCACTTAAAATTTCAACTTAAGGTGACTAATTGTGTGTAACTGAATGTGCAGGAGTTTCAAGCAGGAATTGCTAAATAAAATTGAGTAGATCCTTTTAATGTCAATTAAAAACCCCTTGTATTTTTCTGGAGTCTGTCCTGAATCACTCTAACGTTCAGTTGACAGACAAGTGGGACCAGTGAAGTGTGGTGGACAAAAGTGAAAGCCAGCAGCTGGAGCTGCCTTTGGAGCCAACCTGCCTGGAGTACCTGGACCTTGGTTGCTGGGGCTACCAGTTTATCTAACAAGTCTGTGCTGAGCCCTTGATCTCTTTCCAGCTGGAAGCAGAATCCTCTTGAAAGTAACCTGCTTGGTGCTTGTCTCCCTCAAGTGGGCTGAGTCACTCAGCTCCCAGACATGGATAATGATATCTGGAGTCCAATCTGGCACAGTGGTGCCAGTGTCTTAGGCATGAGCAGTGAGATGGTTCTAACTGAGGCATGCCTAGGCCTGACCTCTCCCCCTGTCTAACAAGAAGATGCCATTTGCCAGCAGAGCTGTCTTAATCTTGCCATGCGAGTGAGGTTTTTATTGGCCCTTTGTGGAGCTTCATCAAGAGAATAGCCGAAGTGATAAAGCATTGATGCAGGATCTGTGCAAGAGGTATGAGGGTATGAAGTATGAGTGTGAAACTGAGTATCCATGGTAGGAATTCCTTGTTAGGCAGTGACTCAGCTGTCGTGGCAAGCTACCTGTTAGACTCTCATCCTGGGACTGGTACTGAAATACTTGTCCATCCTGCTCTGCAAACTGTATTAGCATAGTAAGAGGTATTGAGTGTGTGTAGGATCAAGAGTTCTGCTTGCATATCAAGGTGTAGTTCTTAGATTACAACCTGTCCCTAGAGGAAGCTTCCTCTCTAGAAGACTCATTACTGAGAATGGGACCTCCTGGAAGGAGGAGTAAGGTTTTTGCCATTAGTGTTGATCTTGTACTTCCCTACATCTGCTTGTCTGGCAGTAGGATCTCCCATCAGTACTTGTCCCTTCTCTTCTGTTAAGCTTCTCATGCTGCAGGAGAGACAATATTCACTCTAGGGTCTGAATGTCAGGTGTAAGTTACAGGGTCTGGCAGGCCTCCTGAGGGCCGTCGTTTGACTTGGCCAAAGTCTCCTTCCAGTCTCTGGTTTCCTTCCAGGCCTGTAGGAACTGTGGCAGCTAACAGCCAGGAGTGGATAACCAGGGTTTGTTTACCACTGCCAAGGTCCAAGACCTGTGCTTTGCTTACCACTGCAAAAGTTATCTAACACCTCCAATTTGTCTTTCTGAAACTGAAAGCATGACAAGAATGTGTGAAAACTTAGGAGGCTGTAGTCAAAACTAGAAATTAATCTGAGCACTTGAAAAATACTGTCAGATATGGTAAAGATCTAACAACTCAACTGTTTCTCGGTGGCCTGGCTAACTTGCAATATTGTGAATTGGATAGTCTTATCTTCTGGAAACGAAGATTAAAAGCCAGCTGCCCCTGGCACTGTGCTTGATTTACAGAAAGCAATGGGGGAATTGTCAGTGGGGACGTGAGAACCGTGCTGGGCCCTTGGCATTTGTGTCGGGGTTACTGAAACTGTTGAGTGGCTCTGTGCCATAAGGCAGACAGACAGGACTGTATAAACTGGGCTGTATGAGCACTGTAGCTGTGCTCCAGTTTAAGATTTGTCCTGCTGGTTGGAAAGCTGTCCACCGAGGAGGCCGTTCTGGTAGAGGCAAGGCAACATGGAAGCTGTGCTGGTGTAGCTGCAATGCTTTGCGTAGGCAAGGCCCTTAGTCAAGACACATGGCTTGTTGCCTAGTGTCTCCCAGCAGCCAGCAATGTGCTCTACTCTCCTCCCACATCCTGAGATTGTCTCCCCCAGGGCAGAATAGGGGAAGTTGAGCTTGCTCTGATAAAGGGGGAGGGGTGTTAAAGCAGGCTTGTCTGTTCTTGTAACAGCTTGATCCTTGGGGAAAATCTGCTGGGTAGTACCTGAAATTCTGTAGGATATACAGGGTAACTGCTTCCTCCCAGAAGGTAGGGGCACAGCAATACTGATCCTTGAATGACAACATGACTTGAGCCTCCAAGAGAAGTGTAGCTGAAGATTTTGAGACAGTTGCTATCAGTCTGGGGTCTGTATGTCTGCCCATTCCTGGGAGGAAGATATCCTGTGGAGTAAGGGTCCTTTAGGTGCCAGAGGAACTGGTGAACTAAAACTTTGTGACTGGAAACATCTATCTTTCAGTAAAGCTTGTGGATGTGGCTTTCTCACAGAGCTGTCTTCCTGTAAGCTGAAGACTGCTGCTTCAGCAGGTCTGGCTTTCTCTCTGGGAATCCCGGTCTTCCTACTGTGTGGCATTGGCTCCAAGAGGATCTTCTGGCACTCCTGTCCTGCTTTCTCCCAATTCTGCTACACCTGTGGAGATGGTGATCATCTTCAAGTTCCTGAGGAGCAAAGTGTTCCACCTGGAGTGGCTGCCCAGCATAGCTGGCTACATCCCTGGGGACATTTTCTGCACTCCCTTCCCTCCCTCTCTTTGGCTCAGGGTGTTTATCACCTGGTAAATCCTACATGTGCTCCTGTGATCTTAGGCTAAGCAGAGTCTGGGCGAAGTAGTATTCCTGTAGACAGCAAGAAATGACCTCCAGACCTTTCCCAGTGTTCCTAAGCACACTGGTGGTTTGATTGAACACAGAGAAGCAACTGCCGTGGTACTGCAAGCAAATGCTTCTTCATGCTTGTTTTGCTCCTACTTTCAAACCACGTAGCCAGATCAACGTGATACCTCCTCAAGGGAACGTGGCTGTTGTGATACCTAAACCAGTAGAGATCAGCTTTTGGTGCCGGGGACTGGGGCTACTCTACGTAGTTTGGACTTTTGTAGGGTAGAATCACAATTCATTATGGCAGCAAGAAACTTGTTTAGTTCCACTGCTAATATTTAAATATTATGCAGGCATGAAACAACTCTGATCTGGAGAAATGCCAGGAGGTGTAACAGGGTTGTGAATCAGTGAGGCTTGGACTGAAGAGCTTGGCTTTGAGAACTTGGGCTTTGAGCCTGACTGATCACACGCATCAGTGCCTCTCAGGAATGCAGCGCTCTCCAAATCTCAGCCCTAAGGGAGCCATGGCTGAGCTGAGACCTCAGGCAGGGCAGACCCCTTCTCATGTGCAAGTCCTGTGATTCCACTGCAGACATGGCTCTTACTGGTGGTGTTGCTTCTGCCTTCCCTGTGTCACCTGGGCTCCTTGGCAAGCTGGCCATTGGCATGTCCTCTTAAGTGAGCTCCACGTCCTTGTCCACATCAGGGATGCATGGTAGAGCCTTCACTGAGCTAGCTGTTGAGGGTATGTTTGGGGCAAGCTAAAATGTTATTGCCACTGAAAGGAGCGTCTTACCCAGAGCTGGCTCTGGAGCTTCCTTGATTGCACCAAGAGGCTATTCTGCTCAAAACTGTTCCAAAGCTTCTGCTTCCCAGCTGAATTTCCTCTGTATTTCCCCAAGATGCATGTTGCCCCATTGTTCTCTCTTTAGCACTGAGCTGTTTCAAGAGCATGTTATCCATGAACAGGATGCAACAGTGTGTAGGCCTTGTCATTACCACCTGGGAGCTGCCTCACAGACCACAGCAGTTGGCTTTTAGCACTGTGTCACACCAGTTTGGTGCTCACTTTGAAGCAGATGATGAGCAGAACTTGAAGTCATGTGGCTGAGCTACAGCTGGTGGCTGCTGCTGCTGGTTCCTGAGCTTTGTTTGGTTCTAGAGGAGCTTCTCCAGCACTGGAGGCTGTAACTCCACCCTCAAAATGAGTTGGAAACTTACTGCAGACAGCTGTAGTCTAAAAAGCCAGTTCCTCTGGGGTACTGAAACATGTTTTAAGATTCTGTTTTTTATCTGAGCTAATGTGTTAGCCCCTAAAGCTCTAGGCTGTTCTTCAAGCAAGTGAAGCTTTTGGCTTAGGACTCTCAAATGGGAGTGGGATATACTGGATGGTGTACCTACACCTGACAGCTTGCAATATAATGTTTTACAACAAGGTATCAAAAATTAATTTGTAACTGATGCTCCCAGCTCCCTGAACAGGGGTAATTTCTACCTCACAGGGCTGGTTGGGAAAGGTACCAACTGGACAGAAGCCTGCTCTTGATGGAGCTGCAGTAAGGAGCAGGCAGCCCAGCCGCTCCTCCTGAGCGGGGAACGATGAGCTGTGCTTGAGCTCTTGGCTGGGTACCAGCAGGAGGGAACATGTTGGTTAGAATAGCATCATAAACGTGTGGGGAGGAAGGAGGTGGAAGTTTTGAGATGCTACTGATACAGCAGCAGCTAGAGTGTACCCTTTGGTGAAGCTGTCACAGGAATATCTTGCCAGCTGCTTTGGGTGTGGGCTTCACTGGAACTGACTGCTGCTTTGTGGTACATCAGCAAGGCCTGGAGGCACCTCTGAAGCACCTCTGAGTGTGTGAACTGTAGGAGCCCATTGCCCTAAAAAACAACCCGTTTACAGAGAGCAGTTCTTGCAAGTTGTCAACCCGAATGACAAGATGTTCCTAATTTCCTTTTTAGCCAGCACGTGTCCCCACTAAGTGTGAGGCTTTCCTCGATGGAATCTTCCAGTGAGCTGGGGAAGCTGAGCTGCTTGTAGACCTGTCATGGGAGTGGAGGAGTACTGTCCTGCTTGTGCAGCCCCTGTCAGTGCAAGATTCAACCTGCTGTTGTAAATTCTGTGCCTCTGTAGTAGTCCTTGGTGTGAGGATGCTGGGTAGGTATTCCACTTGTAGGGCGCCCAAGTGTGGTAAGGAAAACTGTAGCAGTCAAGAATCAAAGGCAGCCTTATTTCTAGTTTCTTCCTTGAAGGCAGCTTGGCATCTCTTAAGCCATGTTGTTATGAGATAATAGGCCCTGCTGATTGTCCTCTGGCTAATGCTGAACGTCTACCCAGCTGCAAAGACAGGACTTCTGCCGGGCTCCTGGGCTGTGTGTCACTCGGGAGAACGCAAGTCAGATGTTGAAGGTTGATGGTCTCAGGTATTTGTGTTGAACCGCTCAGGCTGTTACTTGTAGCTTTTTGTACTTGTGTTACTTATAGCTGACACAATGTCTTTGTGACCAGCTAGTAGGAAACAAGATGTTGTTAAATTGTAATCGGTAAAGCCGTTCAGCCCCACCTTGGGCTCCTGCTCCAGTTGGAAATTGAGGCTTCAGCTCAAAGGATGTCTGGACCACTTGGATGCTACAACCAGGAACTGTGATCCTGGTCAGCTAATGCCAATCACAGACTATCTGCCTTTCCTCAGGATGAGGGCTTGCATTTTCAGAGTAGCTGAACTGGAGCAAATTGCTGTGTCTACTCAAAGCCTTAACTAAACCATGGCAGGGTACAGTGTGACCATAAGGCAAGTGATGTGTGCCATGCTGTTGGTATGCTTGATCCTCTAAGAACAGGATAAGCATTCAGTGACCATCTTATTTCAGTGGCTGAAGATCTAAGTAGACATAACCCCTTGAGGTGCCAAACATGTTAGGGAACTTGCTTCTTCTAAGAGGGAACTGGTTCAATCTGAGCTGGTCCTGAATCATTTTTCCAGCTTCAGTTTCCTTGAAGAAATGCAGAACCCTTGCGGGGGGAGGGAGGGATTAAAAATAGCTCTCTGGTGTAGTACAGAGACATACTGCTCTGCAGCCTCCCCCATGCAAGAGAACAGTGAGTAGAGGTGCTGTTTCTGTGTCAAAAGTGCACTTAGCTGCATTTTAGGGCACTTTTTCTGCTTTTCAGGGCAGAAGGTTCTTCCAGTATTCAGGTTTGCTTGTCTTCTGCTCGGTCTGGTCACTGTAGTGAGCCCACTGCCATGTGTGCCCTAATGGAGACCTGATCTATCCACATCGTCTTGTCCATGGTGGGTGTTTTAGCTGAAGGTCCCATGATACAGTGGCGAAATGAATGCTCTGCGTATCAGCCACAGCACCCAGAACTGGCCTGCAGTGCTTTGGCTTCAAATAGGCCTTTTTGTGGAACACCCACTTGCTCTTGTGCTGTCTGCTGGGTCAGGGGAGCAGAAGTAGGTATCCATAAGTGCCTCACTGTTTAGCTCTGCTCCATCCTTGCTCACCCACTGCTTTGTGCCATGTTGGCATGGTGTTGAATATTCCTGGCAGAGGACACAAGGCAAGAGGTGCAGTCCAACAACCTCGCTTCAGCATTCAGCTGGCTTCTGGTGGAAGGTGCAGATGGCAGCCTGATAGATGTAGGACCAGAGAATTCCTGGTCAAACATCCCAGTTCTTCCAACCTCTTTAAACACGTTAGGATTGTGACTGGAACTGGTAAGGATATGCTGCTGCTTAGGAAGATCCACGGAGGTCAGATTCCCCCCAGGATTGGATGCTTTCTAAAACTGTCCATGAGCAACACAGTGTTCCTCCTGCAAGGCCTACTTCTGTTAAAGGATAGCTAATCTAAGGTCTGGTCAATGCAAGCTCCTACTGTTCTTTGCTTGTACCAACCTGATTAATATTAAAATGCCTGCATTGTGACTTGACACATGTGAAAATCTCTAAGGAATCCTTAACCATCCATTTCTGCTTTGAGGTAAAGCAGCTGTCTTAATATAGCAAGTAAAAGGACAGTTGTAATGTACTCTGAAGAAACAAGGGAAACCTAATTAGACTTTGCATAGGCTTTATTTGGTCTTGCATCTGTGATGCTGTAACACTATGAAGTTTCATAGGACATTTTTTTGACTCTTCCTTTCAGATCAGGTAAGACAGTGGCACTTGCAGGTCGGGTGTTTTAGGTTCTGCCTTGCTGCTCCTGCAGGTGAGCCTTACAAAGGTTATAACAGAACTGTGGGAGAGAGTGTGCTGTACCAGCTTAATTTCATGAGGGTCAGCATATTAGGGTTATAATAGCATATATGGCTTGTTTGCTTAGAGGATAGGCATTAAAAGTCAAGTGGAAGGATTCGTCTCCTGTACTGGAGACAGCTGTGTCATTCCTTTGGCACCAGTTAGGCCAGGAGGAGGAATGATGCTGGCTGGTCTCCTGGCAGATGTGAAGTGTCTGGTGGCTCCTGAGCAGGGCTAGCTGGGTGTGCTGCTGGTAGGCTGTGTTCTGAGTAGTCATGCAGGTGATCTCGCTGTGGGAGACTTCACACAGTGTAAAACACAACTGATGTCTTGGATCAATCTTAACAAACAGGTTTTTCTTCATGGTACCTCTGAAAAAGGAAGTGTTTGTTCAGAAATGCTCTTGGGACTGGATGAGAGTCCTCTGTGAGCTCACACACTGCCCTCTGAAGGGTGTGTGTGCCTCTGACAGGATGCTTCCTGCTCTGGAGTGGTTATATCAAATACCTTAAAGAAAGACAAGCTGCATTATATAGTGCAAAATAGTCTTAGTGCTGAGTCAGTGGGATCCCAACTCAAGCCAAGCTTGTTCTTTGCAGGAGCATGGGGGAAACCCTGCACAGCCAACATCTCAGCTTACCTCAGTAAATTACCTCAGTACTGTAAAAGACATTGCAGGTATGACTGGAGAAACTCCTCGTCTGAACTAACTGCTCCTTCAGGTATTCAAACCAGCTTCTTCTGTGAGCTGAAGCTGTATTCTTCTTGGTCTTCCATAGCTGATTTTGTACTAGCAAGGCTCATCAGAAATGAGATCTGTGTAGCTTAGAGCATGTATGTGGGCTCCACTTCTGGGACACAGGCAGTAGTAACTAATGCCATGTTATGTGAGAAACAGCCTGTATTAACAAGAGAATATCATAAATTGCCTCTGACTTCACGTGAGCAAATCTGAGTACTGAACCTGGCTCAAGGTTAGTTGCCCCTTGTTCTGTTGACACAGCAACTGTAACCAGGATTGACTGAGGTATTTCTGAGCTTACTTAAACTGTAATGTGTGGAAACATTCTCTGCCACAAAGATGTTGTGTTTGCTGTTGGCTTAGTATGAGCTGAAGTAATCCAAGTCTTTTGCATCATGTTAAGACTGTAATAAGGCTTCAGTTACAGGACTCTCAGAGAGCACTGGTGTCTTGCACTCAGAGTACCTCAGTTTGTTAAAAACATGGTGTCTGTAAGCAAACTTTGGAGGAGACATATCCTGTCCTTGGAGTAAGTTTGACCCTTTGGGTTGCTTCATAAGAAACCCTTGTTAAGGTAAGGAGGATGTCTTCAATCCATCTAGACTGAGGACCTCACTAGGATCAGTCAGACCTCTGTTCAGCACAAACAGACAAACAGCTGCTCTGAAGCTGCTGTTGGAGACCTGCTCAGCCACACAGAGCATGGTGAGGATGAGGGAACTAGCAGAGATACTGCTATGAAGAGCAATTCAATACTGCTTACACTTAGAGGGGGTTTCTTCTATAGGAAGGCTCCAGGAGCTCAAACACTGGTACTTTCTCCAAGACCTGGAGATGTATTAGATCTTTTTATACCTTCAATGAGAAGATTACAAGAGGGCTTGGCCCATCAACTGGCTGAGCTTCAAGGCAGCATCAGTCAAGCCTAGTAGAACAGGGGTGTGAAACTGGGCAATGTCCACTGCTGGCCTCTGATGGGGCTGGAATTCACTGTCTCATCGCCCAAACCAAATACCAAGCTGAGGCAGCTCCTTCTGTGCTCTGGCTCACATCCGTTGCATCACCTGGATGGAAGCTGTGTCTCACCTGACCGGTGCTGGTGAGGCAGTGACAGCCCTTCACTGCTGGGCAGCTCCTCAGCTATGACAAGGAGGCAAAGTCAGCTCTGACTCAGACTGAATTCCTATGTCTGCAGGTGGCTGCTCAGCTGAGTTGCTTCCAAGGTAATGAGTCTTGACAGAGCAGTTTTCCCTCCCTTCTTAGTGGGACTTCAGGCTGTGTTGTACTTGGGTGATAAGCATCCAGTGTGATTTAGTGTTGCAATTTAGGGCTCTGCAAATCCCTCCCTAAGCAAGAGAACTAATGCCACCTGGTCCAAAGCTGCTTCAAGTATCAGGAGGCAGTGAGCTGCAGCAGCCAGTGGCAAGTGATACTGAAAACACTCTGAGGAAAATAGAAGTGCCCAGAAGCATGCTGGGTTCTGGCACAGGCACTTCAGGGTGAGTTGTTTTCCTCTGTCCTGGGGAAATCAGGTGACTTGCACTGGACCTGAACGTATACAGATGTTTTTCATGACAGTTCAGTGTACACAGCTGTCTTTAGGCTGTTTCAAAGCTCTGCTCGCTTACTTCTTGCTCCACCTGGGCTGATTGTGCTGCAGAAGTCTCTGGCTTGACTGGCACAAGTGACACTTGTGTTAATATGCTTTGCAGGCACAGGAGGTGCAGTCTGCTTGAAGGAGCTTCCGTGGTCTGTTCTCCCCCTGGCTGTTGAGGAGATGAGACATGGAGTGTGGATCTTGGCAAGAGCAGAAGGAGGACTAAATGTTGGTGTTGTTGACAACTTTCAGCTGATTCTGTCTTGGCTTGTATTGCTGGGCTGCCAGTTGGATCAGTGAGCAGTGCAGTCCCTTGGAAAAGAGAGGTGTTTACCTTTGAGAAACTGCCCTGTACAGACTCTGGCATCTGTTAACACCCATCTAAGGGTAGCATGAGCCCTGTGTGACCTGTCACTGCTGCTCACTCAACAGCCCCTGGCTGTTACCTCCTCAGCAGTGTTTCCCGTCTAGATATATTACCAGATGCATGAGGGCTCCAAGGATGTCATGAGCTTATGCAGGGAGAAAGCCAGAAGTGCAAAAACCCCACTAGAACTTAATCTGGCTACTGCTGTAAAAGACAATAAAAAGTGTTTCTGTATGTTAGCAACAAAAGGAGAGCTAAGGGGAATCCCTAGACTTTATTTGATGTGGAGGGAAACAGCGACAAAGAATGAGGAAAAACCTGCTGTATGTCTTAGATATCTTGAATCTTGGGGTCTAGTTTGGGTCACTCACTACAAGACACACATTGAGGTGCTGGGAGGTGTCCGGAGATGGGCAAAGGGACTGGAGCACAAATCTGATAAGGAGCACCTGAGGGAATTGGGATTGTTTAGTCTGGAGAAAAGGAGGCTCAGCAGGGACCTTATCACTCTCTACAACTTCTTGAAAAGAGGTTGTAGCCAGGTGGGGTCGGTCTCTTCTCCCAGGCAAGGAGTGATGAGAGGAAATGGCCTCACGTTGCTCCAGGGGAGGTTTAGATTGGACATAAGGGAAAATTTCTTCACCAAAAGCACTGTCAAGCACTGAAACAGGCTGTCCAGGGCAGTGGTGGAATCACTGTCTCTGGAGGTGTTTAAAAGCTCTGTAGATGTGGTATTGAGGGACGTGGGTTAGTGGTGGCTTGACAGTGATGGGTTAATGGTTGGGGTCCGTGATCTTAGAGGTCTTTTCCAACCTAAATAATTCTGTGACTGTGAGGTGGGTGCAGTCCAACAAGGTGTCGTTGTAAGTGCACCACTACTACAGTGGCTGCAGGAGTGCTCCTTCAGCTTCTGCAACTTTCATGGATAGCAAAAGTTAAAACAGTTCATGTGTTTTAACCCTCAAAGCTTGAGATGATTAAGATCTTCTTCTACTGGGCTGCATCTATTAAGGGGCTTTTACAACTTGGAGCATGTTACCTCCTGTAATAGTGGGCTGAAGTGGGTGCAGTTCCCCAGCAGCTTAGGCTGTTGTGTGTCCCAGGAAGCACACAGGACCCAGCTGCTCAGAAGACACAAATTCTCTGTTGCAGAAGTGAAGGCCTCCTTAACTGTGAAAGTCAGGAATAGCTCCCAAAGAGTTGCATGGGGGAGTTGTGTGGTACAGTGAATGTGGTGTAGCAGGATGAGAGTTTTAGGGTAACCAAGTCCCCACATAAGGTCTCAATACCTGAAGCCTGTTGTCAAGGGTCTTTCAAGTCAAATAGCACATCTGTAAGCATCTTGTGGCTCCTGTGGGAAAGCCAAGGAGTCCTTGTGTTGTGGACCAGGTCACCACCAAACCAGGGTCTGTGATTTGATCAAGCCAGAGCACCAAAGAGTGGTTTGTCCCACCCTCTTCCCAGAGGTGTAGAGAAGAGTATCCTAGTAGGAAAGGTGTGCTCAGCCACTAATGTCAAGACCTGGAACTTGCTCTCACTGTGCTAAAGCATATCCAAAGTGTATTCAGGCCTGCTGCAGCTGATGTACTTGTAGCTGCTTCAGTGCCCTGAAGGAGACCTGGGAGCAAGTAAGTGTGGAACTCTGGAGCTCAGCTCTCTCCTGCTAATTGGATGGACCATTAGTGGCCTGTCTGGGGCCACCTGCCTGTAAAGTGGACTGGAATCATGGCAGGGTGCAACTGAACAAACAACTCATCTAACAGAGTAGTAGGCGGAATGTTGAGGTTTGTCACTGTAACCTTGTCCTTCCATGGCCGGTGAGGTGGCAGCAGTCAGCTTTGTGTGCCCACAGCAAAGCCATGGAGTCTGGTGGCAGTTTGCTTTGTAATTCACCTGTTCAACTGGCCTGTGTGGCTGTTGCAACTGCTTAACCACAGCACGTCATTGGGATTCAGTACTTTCACAAAGCACAGCTGCTAGACAAAGCTGTCATACTTTTTTCTTATTTTTTACTGGGAAACTACTGAACAGCATAAAAAAGCTTGAATGTGGCATTAGACACATGTCTGTTTATGCCTCACTTCCTGGCCTATGTAAGAATTAGCCTGTGTAAGGAGCTGGTATGATTTATTGCACTGCCTCCTGCAAGGCAAGGGAGGTGACATGGGCTAGTGTATCCACCAAATGGCCTGGAAATAGGATCCAGAAAGGTCTCGGTACTGTAAAGGACAAGTGCTTGGCTCTTCTACCTCTTGGTATTAAATTGCCCCTACTGGTCTGACATGACCCTACCTGTGAACTGGGCAGACACCTGGTTAGTGTAGCCTTGAATTGGAGTCTGGTTTCAGGAGTGCTGGGCTCTGCCTGGCACAGGCTCCTTGCTGGGAGTCAGGTTTCTCAGACTCCAAACTCGCTGCTTTCTTCCTTGAGGAATGTCATACTAATGGTTTCTGATGGCATTGTTCTTCTTTTCTAGCGTGAAAGATGACTTCTAGGAAGAAAGTGTTACTGAAAGTCATCATCCTTGGAGACTCTGGGTAAGTAGAGGAACCTTTAAGCTGCTAATCTGCATCTGGCTAGAGCAGTGCTCTTGAGTACTGGCAGCCTGGATGCACTGTAAGAAATGAGCAGTGCTGGGAGGAGAGGTTTTACAGCCTCAGATAGCTATGTTACCTTACAGGTTTAAGAACTCTTCACCACCCTCTGTCCTGAATGTGTCCCTGCAGTTTAATATCTTGAAGTCGTGCCACAGTATTAAGTGGGGGAAATGTGATGGGCCAACCACTCCAGTAGCAGAGCTGAACAGCCTTTCTGCAGGGGCATGTGCTGTTTGAACGAGTATTTCACTTAACTAAAAAAAAAAAAAATCACTAGTAAGCAACCTTATGTGGCTCCCTAAAATTCTGCCTCTGTCAGAGGCACAGTCTATACTGAGCCATCTGCTTTGCTTCCCTGGTCGGGCTGGAGCCTGCCCCTTGGAGTGAGAGGCTTTGCTCTGTGCTGTCAGCAGGGAGCCTGCTCTGCTGTCACAGGTTACTTGCCGTGCAGGCTGTAACCTGATTCCTATGACATAAGGCTTATTTATACCACTGTGCCCAGCAGGCTGTTGTTCAGGGAGTGTTTCTCAGCCACAAAGAGGGCATGTGAGCCTCTAAGCTGGCTCTCTGGGGAGGATCTCCACCTCTGGGTGTCTAGCAGATGTATATGTGAGATGTGAGATTGTCTATTCCTCCACCTCCTTCTGCAGAGCTGAAGATACTGTTTCTGATGGGTTTCTCAGAGGCACAATCTTCCAAAATTGCCTTCATGGTCATAATGTGATGCCTGCTCCTTGCCAAGGATCAGATTAGTGGCGGGGAAACGAGGTTTCTCAAGATGTAATCCTTTGTATCCTTGGGTAGCTAATGCTCTTACTCAGCATGGTGCCTCAGCATCTATTGGTGTGAACCCTTCTTGCAGCGGTGGGGGTGTTTTCCCTCGTTGGAAGGCCAGGAGGCTGTGGAAAGCAAAGGGCACTGGCAAGTTCTGTTGGGGGTGGTTAATTCAAACATTGTTGTAGAAACAGCATACCAAGTCTTTTTTGTGTGTGTGTGTGTTTCTGTACAGGGTGGGAAAGACATCGCTCATGAACCAGTATGTGAACAAGAAATTCAGTAACCAGTACAAGGCTACGATAGGTGCAGACTTCCTGACAAAAGGGGTGATGGTGGATGACAGGCTAGTGACAATGCAGGTAAGGAGAGACCCTGCTGCCTGCTGCAAGGGGTGCCTGGCTGCCTAGACCCCACTTGTGTGGAAGCGTCTGCTCTGGTGTAGTCCAGACTGCTGCAGGAGTCAGTGTACTGGGTGTGGACCTCATTTGCACTGAACTTTCCTTGGCTACAGGTGCTTCTGGGCTTCTATAAAAACTTGTGCATGGGCTGAACAAGGGAGGGCAAAGATTAGTTTGGGCTCAGCTAAGTTTTGCTTTGACAGGCTGAGTTTAAAAAGCAGGGTTTGATAGTGTAAGGAGACTAGATCTTGCTAGAAAGATTTACTTCCCTGGTGTTCAAGAACTGGAAAGGCTGGGAAAGGACTCCTAAGTCAAGTCAACCGCTCACGTTGCCCCAAGTCCTGTGGGTGTAGTGTTAACATGCCAGCCTGCTTATGTCTCTGGTAGCTGAAGCTTTCATCTCTCCATGGTGGGACTGACTGCAAGGCAGTAAAAGCCCTCTTGGAGCCCAGGTGCACCCAAGTGCTCAGGCAGGTCACCTGCTGACCCTAATACCCAAGTCCTGCTTGCCCAGATGCACTTAAACAAGGTTATATCCCTGGCTAAGGTTGAACACTAAAAAAGTTAACTATCTTTAGAAGGTGTTTCTGGCTCTTGATGCTTAGTGCCTACAGAAATTCCCAAGCCTTCAGGTGCTGCTGCCTGGGGACAGTATGTGCCTGGTGGGGAGTTTTGGAATTAATGCCCTAATTGCGGACTGACTGTGTCAGAGTAGAGCTGGCTTATCTGCCCTCTCTTTTGCTCCAGATATGGGATACAGCAGGCCAAGAACGGTTTCAGTCTCTGGGAGTTGCCTTCTACAGGGGAGCGGACTGCTGTGTGCTGGTGTTCGATGTCACGGCCCCCAACACATTCAAAACCCTAGACAGCTGGAGGGACGAATTCCTCATTCAGGCCAGTCCAAGGGATCCTGAGAACTTTCCTTTTGTTGTGCTGGGAAACAAGATTGACCTAGAAAACAGACAAGTGAGTACTGGGACTTACTGACCTCCTCCTAAGAAATCGCTGGAGTGGGAGACCTTGTGGGAATGCGGGAGGGCTATCTGAGAAGCAGGAGTGGGAGGCGCCTGAGTGTAGCTCAGATGTTGTCTGCTACTGGAGAAGGGTTTCTCCTGCCTGGAGAGGTCAGACCCCTGGGCACAGCGTGCTCCTGCCCACTGGTGGAAGGATTGCAGCAGCTTCCTGGGGCAATGCAAGGAGATGAGCTGCTTCTCCTCCTCCAGATTTGCTGAGAAGCTCCTATAGGAGAAAGCCAGTGCTCTGTGGGTGCTGGAGCAGGCTGTGCCCTATAGTCTTATCTCTCTCAGCCACGGTGCTCCTTGCCCTGGGGCTGGGTGTGTCTGGTGGTGGGCGCTGGTCTCCTGTGTTCTGTATCAGGGCTGTGGCTTTGAGGTCAGAGCTGCTCAGGCTGGATTTGAGGGGTCTCTGCCCTTGCCCTGGAAATAAAACCCCTTCCTGCACAGCAGAAGGTGGTGATGCTGCTCTCTGTCCACCCAGGTCACCACAAAACGGGCGCAAGCCTGGTGCTACAGTAAAAACAACATCCCCTACTTTGAAACCAGTGCCAAGGAGGCCATTAATGTGGAACAAGCTTTCCAGACGATTGCACGAAATGCACTTAAACAGGTAGGGAGGGAGCCGGTGGGTGGCCCTGCGCTGGTCCTGCCTGCAGAGCTCGCCTGCCGTGGGCAGCCTGGGGCTCATCCATAGCCTTTCCCTGCCAAGAACGGCTCCTTGCATGCTCGGAGCTGCCTGCAGAGCTGTGGCACTGACTCCTCCTTCTCTCCCACCAGGAAACCGAAGTGGAGCTTTACAATGAATTCCCCGAACCCATCAAACTAGACAAGACTGACCGAGTGAAGGCTTCCGCGGAGAGCTGCAGCTGCTGAGGGAAGAGGGAGGGGTTGAGCACAGTCCTTCACAAACGAATATCACACTTAGGCCTTCAAACACACAGGCCCTCTTCTGTGTTTAAAACGAAATTTAAAAAAAAAAAAATTGCATCTCCAGCTGCCAAAATCCACCCATCTCCCACGAGCATCTGAGTCCTGCACTTCAGAGCTCACGTCCCCACACCATCCACATCACACTTCATGGTAACAGACCTTTCTCTTAGTTTAAAATGGAAACTCTTATGTATGTTTGGAACTGAATCTAATTCCGGGTGTCCAATGGAGAGAAACTGTTTACAGGTAATCTGTGTAACAAGTTACATACATTTTTAACTGTCTCGTGTTCTTTCCCCTGTGAAGGCTGCAACTGGAAAGGCTGATTACCCATAGTTCATTGCAAGCTCAGCACTCAGTCCGACTAGGTTGAGTTTTGTATGTATCTCTGTTAATGCTTGTTACTTTTAACTAATCAGATCTTTTTACAGTATCCATGTATTATGTAATGCTTCTTTAGGAAAAATCTTATAGTACATGTTAATATATGCAACCAATTAAAAATGTATAAATTAGTGTAAAATTCCTGAATTACATGTTCAAGTACTGAAACACAGGTTGTGTAGAAAGTGAGGAGGACACTTGTGACCTGCAGTGTGCTAGCAACACAGAGTCCAGATAGAGGCAGTATTCTGTACAGTAGAGATGAACTATGTAAGCCTTCTTGTTTTGAGGCCAAAAAGGCTTCATCTTCTGGAAAAATCTGTCTGGCTTCCTCGTATCTAAATTCTCAGATTTGCATAACAGCATTGATATGCACACTGGATTATTGGATTTAAAATTAAATACAGCTATGAAATGACCTCATTTGTTCACCTCCCCTACTGCTTAACTCCTAACATCCTGGAGCGAGCGTGAGGAGCCAGAGCTGAGATGTCCCTGTGGCTCTTTGTGCTGTGGAAGGAGCTCCTCTCCCACCTGGGGTGTGGTAGCTGTTTCTTGATGAATGACCTGGACTATGAATCTTCCCTTTCTTCTTACTGACTGCTAATCTGGATTTTTGGTATGGAAAAACTTGGCAATCTAGTCCCTTTCCTCTCTTCCTTTCTTCCTGGTATTTGTTCTTGCGTTTGTAGCTTGCTTAAATGGAGCCCTTCTACCTGTTTTCCAGAGGTCTACATTCTAGTACGTAGGCTGAGCTCTTATGTAAAGAGACAAACATGATGCCAATAAACTTAACAAGAACAAACCTTCTTGTTTACTCCTGTTTCTGACTCTCTTTTTTTCCTTCACTAACATGCTTTCTTTCCTCTGTCTCCAGTTGCCATTCTAGCCCGGCAGTGCCTGCTAATTGAAGGATATTTGTGCTTCTTTCTTACTATAAAGTTTGTACCTTTCAGATTGGTTTTTGTGAGTGGGGTGAGCTGACCCTCTGCTTCTCTGGAAGGTGGTTGCAGGGCCAGGAATGATGCAGGATCAGATCCCTCCTCCATGAGCACAGTCCTTTAGCCCTGTCCCAAATATATGAAAGCCTCTGTGGGAGGGGTCAAGGAGGGCAGTGCTGTTAAAGCTCTTGCTGCCCTCCTAGGGAAGGGGGTGGTGAGAAGAGCAGGCTGAACCCTTCCAGCTCACCAGCAGGGCTGGCCTGAGGTACCTTGGAGTGCCCCCTCCCAGGCCCTTCCTTGGTTAAGCCTTTAATTTCTCAAGGCTGGGCATGACCCTCTGCTTGCACTCATGAATGCTGAGCTGACTAGTCCTGTACCCAGAGGAAGATGGAAAACAAAGTTTAGAGAAATGAGGGCAGTTATTTCAAGAGCCTTCTAACAGTCTTTGTGCTCCATATCCTATTTTATGGCTTTGTCCTATCACGCTTTTCTCACTTGACTGGGCTTTTGCTGTCCACATCAGTTTTGAATAACTCTGTGATTACAGTGTGTCCTGGTGGGACTTTTCTGTCTGCTTCTTTTGAAAGACTTGGACCTTCTGCTCATCTCCATTTAAAGCATTGCTCTGCACTTGTTTTCTCTGGATACAGTTCTAATGTGGAGAAGGCCAAGCTGGGGGAGGGGGAGCAATAACCATGAAGTGTTGGGAAAAGGGAATGGTCTGAACTCTTCACCTACCTCTGCCTGCTTTGGCCTTGGGTGGTGGAGCTGAGGCTGAGCCCTCAAGGGACCCTGTGTTGAATGCCTTTTCAATCAAGTAAACTAGCAATGACCCGAGGCAAAGGGAGAGTTCTCCAGAGGGGGGGTAGGACAGCTGTGGAGCTCCTTGCCACACGATGTTACAGATGCTAAATGGGAGGGGAGGATTCTGTTTGCCACCTACAGATCAATGTTTTTACAGGTGGGAATACAGACAAGTGTACAAAAAACACTGCATGAGGCAAGCACTGTGGGAATTGGTGCCCTGCTGTTACACTCAGGGCTGATGGTGTCACAGATGGGGACTCGCGTTCCTGCAAGAATCACTCGTCATCACTGTGGTCTGGAGCACCCTGGGACTGGAGAAGCTGGCTTGACAGACTGTCCCTGCAGGGTAACAAATGCACTTACAACCACTCCCTGCATCAGTGGGGCCTTATGGCTTTTACTTCTCCGCTGACCTTTTTGCCTGAGGAGCTGCTGGTGGGATGACAATGTGTGCAAGGCTGACCCTGGAAGAGGCTGAGCTGTTCCCTGGTTCATGGAGGCAGCTGAGTTCAAGGGCACGAGGGAGAGACCCAAAGAAGAAGCTTGGCTGGGTGAGGGGAGGGGGTCAGTTCCCCAGTCCACACCAAGTGCAACAGGCCAAGCTCCAACCAGCCCTGAGTTTGCAGGGTGGGTGAAGCCGAGCGAGGTCACGGCAGGGCACGTGCCAAGTCTGGCGGCTGCGGCTGCTCTGCCGAGGGGCTGGAGCCGTTTGGGAGGCAGCTGTGTTTTGAGAGATGCTGGTGCAAATATGAAAGCTGGGGAATCACACAACCACATCTGTGCTGCAGGAGCTGCGTGGGGGGAGCAGCGTCAAAGGAATTACAGGCCGACCAAAGGCCGCTCGCCGTCGCTGGCACGTGGGAAGCAGCACGGAGAGGCCGAGCTGCGAGGCCCGGGGCGGGAAAGCTCGGTGCGTGCCTTGGCAGTGGCACCAGGCTGGGCTTTGGGGCTGGACATGTCCTGTGCTGCAGCCTGCCCTGACCCCACAGCAGGGGCCCTCCTGCCGCAGCCACTGCGGGCGGGCAGGGTGCCAGCCCCATCCCTGCACACCTGGAGCCCCAAACAGTTGCCACCACACCAGCCCGCCTTGCCCCAGCTCCCAGGTGTGCAGGGACCCCCCCGGCACACACCCCGGGGTGCTCGGAGGGAAGCGTGTGGTATAAACACAAAAACACGTTCAGGATCCTATGGGTACACAAAATGTTTTCAGCTAAACAGCGGCGGGTATGTGGTTTGCATACTCGAAACACACACAAGCAGGAATATGTGTATGTATTTATTTATCAGGACATGTCTTCTGCGAGCTGGAGAGCAAAGCAGCAAGGAAGCACAGGAGCACAAACAAGAGCACAGAGCTCTGTGCGTGTGTGTTGCTCTATTTATTACACAGACACATCTCCCAAGGCTCAGAGACAGAGCACAAGTGAGTTCAGTTGCAGTTTTCCACTTATGAGATGTACATGGTTGCAGCCTTACCCGTGTACGTACAGCAGCATAAAGCATTTCTTTCTTCATATACCTACATATTCAGAGAAAGAGAAAAAAAACATCTCACACAGAGATATGGCTACCCTCATATCTGTTTTATTTATATTTTTATTTAAAAACATTTAAATAGTAATTCTACAGATATACACACGTGCAATATGTATTTGCTATCACCCCCCATATGGAGAGACAAGGATGATCATAAACCCATATGAAATTATTTTATATATATATGCTTTTGGGTGTGCATGTGTCTTTTTTGTCCTTGTCTACACACAAAGATTTTTCTTCCACACGTGTGTGTGTGTTTTATATATAATTACATTTTTTAATATAATTATATATTTTTTCTATATTTCTGTCAGGTTTATATAGAAAAGGGTCCTTTAAATGCTGGTGTAGTTTAGCTATTTTTGTAGTTCTTCGAGAAAGAGAGGGAGGGAGGGAGGGAGGTGGGGACAGAAAATGAAAGAAAATTCAGACATATTTAAACAAATTGGATGTAGAGGTGGATGTGGGGGTATTGTGTGTGAGTTGGGAGAGGGGAATGACTGGCTCCCTTGTGCCTGCTCTCCATATACACACATACAGACAGCCAGAATATATGTCAAGATCAATACATGCACTCACACACACACACAGTGTATATGAGTCCTAAATATTATACATGGGGAACAGAAGAAGGGCTGGGAGAGATCAGTCTCACACACATGGATACCCTATGTGCATTCTTAGGGGTAAGAGGATGTCAGGGTGGCATTTTTTACCATTTTTTACCATTCTTTGTGTAGGTCTTTCTCTCCCTCTTGGGGGGAGGATGGAAAGACAGAGAGAATGGTAGAAAATACAGACACACACACAGCCACACATGGTCAGTTACACATATAAATAAAGGTTTAAATAAAGTATACATGGAGAATGCTCCATGGGTGAATAGTGCATTAGTGTATAGCAAGAGAAAGAATGAGCAGATCACAATCTCACTGTAAGGATGTATGTATATTTGCAGGCAGAGAGAGAGGGCATTGTGTGTTTTTAAGGATACATGTATAGGCGAGGGGATACAGTGTGTGTGTGCGAATACCTCTAATTATATATGTCATAATATACAGAAATATATATATGTATATATAGCAAAAGAGAAGTGTGCATGTGTGTGTGTGAACAGTGCACTCTCTCTCTTGTTGAGTGCATGTGTGCAGATGCAGCAAGAGTGAACAGGTCACTCTCCCCTTTTTATACAAGTATATATGCCTACATATGTGCCTGCATTTATAGCAAGAGACAAGTGTGTGTGTGTGTGTGTGTGTGTGTGTGTGTGTGTGTGTGTGTGTGTGTGTGTGTGAGAAAAATCTCTCTGTATATACATATGTATCTATGTGTGTATATCTATGTATATATCTATATCTATATCAGATTTTGTGTGTGAAGAGCTCTCTATCCATTTCTAAGCATATGTATGTGAGAGAATTATACAGATTTGTGAACAGCTCACATGGTCTTGCTCTGTATATACGTATAAGCATGTAAATGGCACTTCAGTTATATATGTATATATACATATATAGAAAATTATCTGTGTGATCAGTTTATAGAAATAGAAATATAGTATGCATATAGGTTTATGTATTACAGAAAAGAGCATTGTGTGTGTGAGAACATATGTATATACATACAGAGAGAATATATATCAAAATATATGTCAAAATATTAACATATACCTGTATATCTTTATGCATCCCAGAGATTATATATAAGGGGAGAGGGGGAAAGAGGTAGAGAAAATGATACAAAATGTGTATATAGGTGTGCGTTTTTCCTGAGTGTACGGGTTAATGTATACTTATGTATCCATACCCATCAGGAGAGGATAATGTGCGTGAACAGCTCTCACCGTGTGTGTGTGTCTCTATGTATGGCAAGAGAGACTCCTGTGTATGTATTTGTGCATGAACAGCTCTCTCAGTATAGATTTGTATACTGGGGGGGTTGCAGAGAGAAGGGGAGGGGAGAAAGTGTGAAAATCCCTCCCTCTCTCTCTATATGTATATGAATTTACATGTAGACAGAGACTGAGAAAGGGGGGGTGTAGTGGTGAGGGAGTGAATTGAACTCTCAAAAAACATAATGCCTATATATGTGTGTGTGTGTGTGTGTGTGTGTGTGTGTGTGTACACACATACATTAGGAGAACTATGTTTGTATGCTTGTGAACAGTCTCTCTCTCTCTCTCTCTGTACCTATATGCATACATATGTGTGTGTATATATACATACAAAAGTACTGCGTGTGTGAAAACTGTTCTCTGAACAGCTCTTTCACTGTACATATATATATATATATATATATACACACACATACATATACACACACACATATATATACACACACACATATATATACACACACATATATTTATATATAAATATATATATATGCAATGGGGGAAGAGAGAGTGAGAGACCTGCTACCTCATCCCCCCAATATCCAAGTATATATGTATATACATGTGAAGAGTGTATGTGTGTGTGTGTGTAAAGCAAGAGAGAATTGTGTAATTGTGTGAGTAAACAGCTGTCTCTGTATATATGTATGTGTATAAATATATACCTATATTTATGTATATATTACATATATATGTGTATAACATATACATGTATTTATGTATATATTACGTATCTATGTGTATATATAAGAAGAGAATTGTGAGTGTTAAAAGCTCTCTATATCTATAAGGAAAGAAGTGTGTGTGAGAGAGAAAAGTAGGCTCTCTATATATGTAGAGTATATATATGTGTGTGTGTGTTTATATGCATATATATGTACACATATAGAAAGAGAGGAGTATCACGTGTGAAAACAGTTCACTGAGTATATACATATACATAGAATGGAGAGAGAGTAGTTCTTCTGTGTAAACAGTATGTGCTCTAATTGTATGTGCATATATGTACTTTTGTACGTATGAATGGAGAGAACTGTGCACGAGCAATCTCTCTGTGTACATATGTATATATGCACCTATATATTCCTATATGAGGCAAGAGAGAGTAGTGTGTGTGAGAGAATGGCTCTTACTATCTCTACTTATGCATATACATACAAAGAGAGCCTATTTCAACATATGTACGTTTATAGGCATCCCAGAGAATATACACGGTGTGTGGGGGGGAGAGGGAGAGTGATGGATACTGTGTTTGTGTGTATGAATTGCTCTCGTACACATATATATGTGTATACACACACACACACACACACACACAGACACACATATTTACTTATGGTATATGTGCACATGCATGTGTGTTATGTATATATGCATATGGGGGGAACTTGTGTGTGAGAGAACAGCTCTCTCTGTATGTGTGTATATATATTAATATATCTCGCAAGAGAATCTGCTTGTGAACAGCTCTCTCTAAATAAATGTAATAAATATACATGTAGTGAGCAAACTACGTGTGAACAGCTCTCTACCCCCTCTGTATGCACATATATCTGTGCGTGTGAACACCCTAAGTCTATACATTTAGTGAGAGAATTGCATGTATGAGAGCAACTCTCTATATAGAGTATATATGCATATATGCACACAAATGTATCCATACAGCAAGAGAAAGGACTGCCACGTGTGTGAAACCAGCTCAGTATATAGATATATATACATATATATGAAGAGAGAACAGTGTGTGTTTGTGTAAGCAGCACACTAATTATATTTATATTTAATGTGCATTATGTGTGAACAGTCTCTCTGTATACATGTATATATGCATCTATAGAGATGGTATTGTGTGCGTGAGAAAAACTCTCACTTGCTCCCTACATATGTATGTCCATACAGAGAGAGAATATATATAAATATACACACACATTTATGCACCCCAGATATTATACAGGCATATGGGGCAAGGAGAGAGACAGTGATAAAAAATATGTGTGTGAGAGACAATAGCTCTTGCTCTTCTTCTCAGGTTATGTGCACGTGTATCTGAGACAGCAAGAGAGAATAATGTGTGCAAACAGCCCTGGCTCACTCTGTGCCTGTGTCTCTATGTATGTATGTATATATATATATAGTGAGAGAGAACAGTGTGTACAGATTTGTGTGTGAACAGCTAAGTATAGATGCACATATGCAGCAATTCTTTTTATCAAGGGGGTAGCGTGTGTCTGATAGCACACGGTTGCTCGCTCTCACTGTGTGTGTGCGTATAAATATATGTATATGTGCATACAGAGAGGTCAAGAGAGAAAAGAGTGTGTCAGAGCTCTCCCTCATATGTATATATATACATTACACATATATATTATACATATATGTGTGTGTATGGTGAGACTATTGTGTGTTTGAACAGCATGCTTGCTCTCTCATCCCCCACTTCTATAGATGCCTATATATGTGTATATACAGTGGCAGAGAAGTGTGTGTGAGCCTCTTACACTCTCTCTGTATATATGTGTATGTACATATGTACATGAGAGATGTGCATGTGAACAAGACTCACCCTTTGTCTCTATATAAGTGTGTATGTATGGGGAGAGAATGTGTGTGTGGTGGGGCTATTTTCTCCCATTATCTGGGTCTCTCTTTCACACACACAGAGACAGAGCCTCCCCCACACATTTAGCTCAAATATTTATACCTCTGTACACTTATACATGTGTGTTCTCTTCCCCACCCCCTCTTTAGGAGGGAGGGAGAGGAGTCTTCACACTGACACCCCTGGTGCTCTGCAGGAGGGGGACTGGTGCTGGATCCCTGTGCTGGATGTGCTCCCAGCCACCCAGCTGGGGTGAGATCCGTGCACTCACGGCCCAGCCTTGCTTACCCACCCACCCACATGTATTGTATTTAAATATATATTTCTGACAATATTTTAAAAAGATATAGCTAGTTCTTTATGTGTGAGCATGCACTCAGAATTATTTTAGATTTACACCCAGCTATCATGATAAATAATAACTATTAGTTATCACTCACTGTAACACACGTATGACACACACACTCCCCCTATACAACCACAACCTATAGACGGCTTAGCTGTAAGCTTCCATTCGGCCACAGCATTACCTGTACACGTCTGCAGGTATGTGTTTGTGTGTCACACACACGTACACATCACACATCCCCCCGGAGACAGCCGTGCCGCGTCCCAGGGGTGGGCGCTCGATGCTGCCCGTCCCCGGGGCCGAGCGGCTCCCGCTGGAGGGTCCCGGGGTCCCCTCGCTCCTCGGGCTGCGCCCCCTCTTCCTGCCCGAGCGCCTCTCAACCCCCAGAGGCCGGAACAACTCATCACAGGGGTGCTTGGCCACGGCTGCTGCGGGGGGCAGGACCCCGCTGTTCTGGGGGGCTCTCTCCTCGGGGGGGGCGGACACACCCCCCGCTAAGGGATGGGGACACACAGACACACGGCCGGGCAGGATCCGGTGGCCCCAGGAACCCCCCTCCCCATCATCGCGGGCAACCGGGGCTTGTCCCTTCCAGCGGCGGGGGGTGGGCGAGGGGCATGGGGGGGGGG
>VXAY01006538.1:0-19644 GCA_013399855.1 Oxyruncus cristatus
CTGCCTCATTAAACTGAGACATTTCCTTAGCAGCACAGCACAAGCTTGCTCTTTTCAATACAAGAAATTAATGTAAAAGATTGAAAATAACTTCTATTTCTGAATGAATTTCAAAATCAAAACATAAAAATAAAGCAAGATAGAAAGTCCTGTCTGCAGCTATATGGACAACTATAAACCATAAATTTAAGTAAAACAAACTTGTTTAGTTTTGAACAGCTGCTGCCTGAAACATGCCATTTCACACATAGATGGTGAAAAAAACCCCCAAACCAAATAAATATCAACAGAAATTAAATTCAGTCTGGAAATAGCCCTGATAAATGTAGAAAGTTGAGTTTCCAGCATTGCAGTCCATTAACTTCCATGACTGTGAACTGCCAGAAGGAAACAAGGATGATCACAGCCTTAGACAAACATTCACCTGGGTGACATTTTTATTTCAAATGCAAACACCTACGTCCCAGAGCCCAGGATTTGAAATTTCCATCAGTTTTGCTTTGATTACAAGTTAGAGTTGTAAGCCTAATTGTTTTGAAACAAGAAAAGAGAGAGATCCAAGAAAAGCTGACAATTACTATTCTAGCATTTAGTATCAATTACTGTAAAATCAAAATCAAAGATGTTCTTTCGTCTGGTTTGACAGAAGCAGTTTGTTCCTTGTATCATTTGCCCTACTTTGATGACTGAAAAAAGATGAATTTAACAATGTAGTTGAAGACTTCACTAAAATCTCAACAGATTTTTCATATTTTAGCAACACCTACAGTTGACATGAGATTTTCAGAATATGCTGATTGTCCCCAAGGAAATCTAGTCGAAATGTTGCCCAAATCCCTACAAGAGAATTGGTCGCTCCTGCAGTATGGATGTTTGTTTATACACCTGCAGAGTAGCCGCTCAAAGCTGGATCTGAATTAGAATTTGAACACTTACGTGATATAGAAAATTTGTCCCTGAGGTCGAGCACAACCTCTGAACATTTCTGCATTAGTGAAAATATTCAAGTAAGATTATTACTGCCATACATCTGCTGCATTTCATAGCTCCCAAATCCCTAGTTTAGATCCATTACTCCTTAGCCGATCTGCACAGAACTTAGTGTAGGCAAAAACCCCAAACCAACGTGATCTAATCATGATGCTCACAAAATTTTCTAGTTTCATGCCAGTCCTAATAAATTATAACAGCAGCAATTGAAATCCATCCAGTAAATAAACCCATAACCATAACTCACCACTGCCATGCATCTTCCACCAGCTCCTAAGGACTTGTTTCAGCACAAGGACACATCATCCTTCTCGCAGCCAGGAGGAACAAAGGCACCACTACAGACAATGCACAGCCTCTTGTTTTTATGGCATCTCCTTCAAAACCAAGCATTAAAAATCCAGCCCTGAATTCCTGGCAGTGGTATGCTATTCCAAGCTCTGTTAACTATAGCAAGAAGTGTGTATCCCAGCCTAAAATACTGCTGGAAAAATGGACATCAGGTATAGAAGTGAAGCTACAGGGAAGGTTTTTCTCAATCAAGGCTGACCTTGGCAAAGCACTCCAAATATATAGGATTCCCTATTGCTTGATTTCCTGATCAATTGTATTTGGACATTTTCTAATGCTGGAAATTCTCCAGGGAGATAGTTCTGAAAGATTAAGAATGGAAATCACAAATAAAGGAACATGGAAGGGATTGTGGTGAGGGCAGGTCAACAAACCTTTTCAAGTAAGCTTCAGCATTACAAGTCATAAACCCAGGGCAATCCACTCTCCTCCTATGGGGCTTGAACATGCTTTTCAACAGATCTAAAACTTCACCTTTCAATCTGAGTTCAACTCTTACTGACAATTTTTATCAGTTGCACAGCTCCAAGTGCGTCAATACAGGTATTTTCAGAACTTACCATGAACATTAAAATTAGAATGGAATGAAAATGAAATCATATCTAGGAAGGGGCAAATTAAAAAAAAAGTACGTATATTTTATAAATATGTATGTTTTTGTACATGTACGATGGGAAATGTGAAAATACACAGACACACCTGCAATGGGACAGGAGCACAAGTGTGAAGTAATTCCCATAATCAGATTTGTAAGGAAATCAAAAGGTCAGTATTTAGCAGTCATGCCAGACGTTTCACAAATATGGGATCTTAAATTTCATTCTGTTATAATCCTGTCTTGAAAGTACAACTGTGTTACACAGTGTATTTTCAAGTGCAAGAGAAATGGCACTTGTTCAAGAATGCAGAGCCCAAGAGACTGAAGCTGTAACCTTGGAGATGCTTTTTCTGGGCAGTTCCAACCACTCCATACTGTGAAACCACACAGGAGTGCTGTTTTACCTTACTTTTTAGGCACACCCTGAGAGTGTAAAGGAAAAGGAATTCCTCAGTATTTTCAATGCAGAACTTTGCCCTGTGTCACCTTCACATGCAGTGTGCACAACTGGCTAAAACCACATCTACACTTTTGTCTATGTGGAAGAATCCCAACCATTTTGTGACAGTTTAAAGGTTATTCCGTAAGATACAAAAGACAGTATCTTAGAAAACTCTGTAGTGGAAAGTTCGTGTAAAAATAAAAGTTAGTGTAAAACTCTGTAGTGTGTAGTAAAACTTAAGTAACATCTTAACCATATTGAAGCACAAACTATATGAATGTCCTGAGGAAAGACTCAGTACCATTCTTGCAGTTTTCACAGGCATTTCTCCTTATTGTTCTTTTGTACTTATGAACTTTCATTCAGCAATGCAGCAAGGCTGCCCGCAATCCAACTCTTTTTTTTTTTTTTGGCCAGCTATACAATTACTCACTCCAACAAGAGTAAATACACCTACTTTCTTCTCTAAATTTCTTATATTTGTCTCACTTTTCTTCAGAGACACTGCAGTTATGACAGTTCAAGTACTATGTTCACTTTCATAATTGAAAACCATGTTTAAAAATGTTTATATAGCAAAAATAAAAAAAACAACTGAAAATATTTTAAGCTTCAGATATGAAGATAAAGCACCGACAGGAGAGTTTTCCATATGGATTAGGAGACAGAGTTATGCAAATGGAAGCTGCCCTTTTTATGTACCTCTGTGTTAGTGCTGTATCTCTAAATCACTGCAACCATAAATACCCAAAACCTTCAGAGGTTTTACATTCGTGTTGTGGAACTGGCCTGCAAATGAAAGGCAGATGATTTCAGTTCCTATTGCCTCAGCCAACAAAAAAGAATCATCAATACAGAAGGTTTCTAATCCCTACTCAGCTTATCATAGGTCAGATTAAGAATAAGAAAAGATCACCAGCATTACTAAATCAATTTGCAATTTCTAGAGGAGAGAATCAATGAATGAAAAGTGCTTTCTGGTATTAATTGCAATGCATTAAATGCTTTGGTAAATTGATTCCTCATTAAAACATGGCAAGTGCAACCTTAACATATTATTTCAGATTATTTTTGTACATTATGCATTATTCTTGTATTGATGTAAGTCACTTTAGCTATTCATAATATATAACATTATGGTCCTCTTCCTTCTTCTCTACCACAACATATTATGCACTGAATACTCTCTGATTCTCAGAAGCATCATTCCACCATGCTCCTCACCTTCCCAGAAAACAAACCACTTATCCATCAGCTAATTGTACAGATGTTGCTGACTCCAATGTTTATAAAGTCTTGGTGTGACTGCCTAAAACTTCACTTTTTAAAAAAATTACTTTTTCCAAAGATATATATTTCTTCACATGGAGAAATTCATTGCCCAACACTAGAAAACTCAAAAACTGACATAAGGAATCAAAACAAAAGCTCATCCCTAAGAAACTATTAGTTTCTTTAAAAATAGCAGTTCTGAATGGGTGCTAAATATATAATAGAAAGGTAAATGTCTGTTCAACTTACAAGAAAAATTCAGTCTTGTACCTTAATTGAGGATCTTTTTGCAGATAATTATTTAGAATTGTATCCAGGTCAATGAAGCACCATGACAGATACAACTCACCTTTTCAAAATCCTAGTTTAGCATTTTACCCTTCTAAAAATATTTGAGGATTTAAAAAAAATCCCACTATATGAATTCCCTTATACAAATTAGTATCTTTTAAAAGCTCACAAATACATTTCATTCCAATAAAATCTCAACATCTTGTTCACACTTTGTAAAATACATGTATAAGCAAATTTGTTTTTAAAATGGTCTTTGACGTTGGTACTTCATTCCATATGACAAATGTCAAAAACATTTCTTTCATTTTTCATAAATTACATCTGTTCAGCATAAGCTCAGTTGAATTAAATATTTAGTTTTTGAGTGTATTTGGTGTTCAGAGTAGCTGGATCACCACAGGTTGATTGCTTTCAGTTAAACACTTACCAGAAAATTACTCACCCAGTCTATTCAACCTTTTTCTGTCCACAGACTATTGGGAATAACAAGAAAAACCAACAAATTTAATAGAGCTGACAGTTACCAGGTCTCATAACTTTCAGTCTGTGGAGAACATACAAGAGCCTTAATAAAGCTACAACGGCATCTTTTTACAATCATGTTTTTGCAAACAAGTACTTGCAGGTTTTTCTGCAAAATCTGCTTCAATAACTACGAAGACAACTAGTAAAAGACAAATAAAACACTATGTGCTTTCCCCTCTATTAACCCTGCTGGAAAGTTTTCTTTTTTTTTCTTCCGGTGAAGCTGCTTGTTCACTAACAAAATTACAGAGGTACCCAGCTCGTTTCATGTGTGCACCATAAAACTACACAATGACTTCAGATTATTGCTGCCATGGTTTCAAACTGCCCGTTACAGCCATGGTCAAGGCCTTCCCACAGGAGTCATCACTTGTGACCAAAGCTGCAGACAAAGCTAATGGGAAATAAAAAGGCTTCTTAGGACTGTGATAGCCAAAAGCTTTAGAGATGAACAGGAAGGAATATTTGCCAAGGAAAAAGTGAGGGTGGGGGAAGAGGGATCCATTTTCTTCCCTTATTATTGCTGTGTTAGATAGAAAAAGCTCCAGAGGAGGGAGAAAGGGTCGGATGCAGGAGCTGTGCATTCCCACTGCCACGACAGAAAGCCCCCATAGAGCTTATCAAAGTGTGATCCACACAGTTTCTCACTGATTAGGCAAGGAAATCTCACTTTTCCTCCTTATTAAACCGCATTACAGGGAGCTAAAATACATTTGACGTTTTCCTATTGAGTTCTTCCTCCACACCAACTGCACTGAAGGTGCAGCAGAGCCTGTATGATAATGAACAGACGGGATGCCATGAAATAACCTCG
This sequence comes from Oxyruncus cristatus, assembly GCA_013399855.1. Lineage (NCBI taxonomy): Eukaryota > Metazoa > Chordata > Aves > Passeriformes > Cotingidae > Oxyruncus > Oxyruncus cristatus. The sequence continues at coordinate 5,287 of VXAY01006538.1, forward strand.
GGGTTACAGTGTGTGCCTTCATGCAGAAAGGAATTAAGAACTTAATTTGTATAGGAAACAGTGACACTCCGGAATTCGAGGTTAAAGCACTGGACTGTGACTTGGAAGATGTGAATTTAATTTCTGGATCTTCAGTTTAGGTAATCTTGAAGGAATTATTTCACACGAGGACAAAGCTGTCTCACAAGACTGTTGGGGAGAGGAGGATGTGCACGAGGTCTCAGCTGGCAGGATACCCAGAGCCCTCTGAGCACATACACAGGATATTCTTCCCATCCCTCTGTAAGTAACGTTAGGTGTACCCACCACACTTGACATACCACAAAAACCCCCTCTACTGCAAGCACACAGACTGATCTGTCAGAGTGACCCAGCCTGAGCAGCTCTTGTTTCTGCCTTGTGTGAGGAAGATGCACCAAGTTACTTGTTAACCTACACTTAACCACCTTTCACATTAGCTCCTTCAAACATATTCAAAGGCTGATAAAATGAAGAGAGGGAAATAAGAGAAATAGGGATTTTTTGCCATATGTACATAGAGGTAAGGATTATCCCAAGGTTCCACTCCTACTTCTGAAAAGAGACAGAATACGAATATTTCAAAAGACACAACCTCTTTGGGGCACACGTGCCAGTTCTTGGCCACCCTCACAGTGAAAAAAGCATTTCCTGACAACCACAGAAACCCTGCAGTTTGTGTGCATTGCCTCTGGCCCTGTCACTGGGTACCACTGAAAAGGGACTGGCCTCACTTTTCTGCACCCTGCCTTTGATACTTGCACACATTGATGAGATCTGTGCCAGAGCCTTCTTTTCTCCAGGCTGAACAGTCCCAGCTCTCTCCACCTTTCCTCACAGGAGAGATGCTTGTATGTATACCTTTAAAAGTAGGTGTAATTTCTTTAGGAAAATTAAACAGCAGCTCATGTTGCTAATGCAAATCTCCAATTCACTGTGGCTATTCATGCAAGAAATCAGCATATGATGGTACAATTAAGAAGTTTAACTGTTAATGGAAAAATGTAATTTAATAAAAAAAAAAATCTGTTTTAATGCCCTAGGAAGCAAGATGATCACTGAAATAATTAGTAAGGATTTTTTTACCTCCCTAAATTCTTCTTCAAGAGGAAATTTCCACGTGAATTTTGGATTTCAAATCCTCTTTCCTACCTTGTGTTCCACAAGGACACAATATGGTTCATATGACTGATCACCTCTCGGTAGATGGCCCCTATTTTGCTTGGCATCGTTCAGACATGGAATAAAATGACATTACTTCACCAGCTCTAAGACAACAGAGAGATGGAAACAAATGGGCAGAACAGGAGAAAGGGAGACAACATTTGTCAGTCTGACAGGCAGCAGTCTCAGCAAACCATCAGGGTAACTGTTGTCAGAACTCCACAGGCATCACAAGGAAAATTAAGGAGTGACAAGACAGACCATGAAAAAACTGCTTGGAGATGTTAACACAGAGCTCCTGGCAAATTGGAAGGACAACGGAAAGAACTGCCAAGATGTTTGCTTAAAAATCAGCAGTGCTACCTCTGCTACCTCATTTATACACAGCATGATCTTAAAGTCCTGCTCTTCCCACTTGAAAGTTTGGGAATGAAATAGAAAACTGGGAGTTATGTCTATGAAGGAGCAGAACACAGGACAGCACAGGTACCAAAGTGTGACTGGCACAACAAAACACAGGGTTCTTAACACACTGCCGGATTCTCTCTGCCCCACGACCTTACTGTATAAAAAGAAAACTTGGAATTCTGAAAAGACAATGCACATCAATATCTCCTCATTTTACAGCAAACTTAAGGCTATAATCTCTTTCCAAAGAGGTTCCTCGTGTCAACACTCAAAGAACTCTCTTTCCTGCAAAGCTGATTCCTCTGGGTGATGTGCACACGCTCATATGTATTCATAAGTGAAGGAGGAAAAAGTGATAAATGGGAACTAAAGAGGGAAAGAGACTAGGGTTCTGCAATACTTTTTCATCTCCATTACTTGGCATTAGGCACTACAAGATTCTACCTTTAATTTCAATTACACAATTTTATGCTGCAAGTCAATTTGCACAGTTCTCAAGGAGATAAGTTCTTTAAAATCTTCTCTGGAATCCACCGATAAAAAAATGGGGAAAACTAGTATAATAAGATATAACAATGAATTAGTCCCTATTGAAAAGTTATCTTTCACTGGGCCCATCAGGAAAGGCAAGATAATCACCAAACATTTTGTATTTGCTTTTCTTTACTATTATCTCCCAGCTTCATATTTTTACTGTGCATAGGCAGGGCATTTAATTTGACAAACTATCAAACAAGGATAAAGGACTGGAGAACATGAGGCTACATGTAAACAAGAATAATATACAACACATTTTCTATTTATGCAGGTATGCTTAGTAGGTAAAACATGCATTTAAAATATAGAAGATCCTCTAAGATCAGCAAGTCCAACTATCAACCTGGCACCGCTGAGATTCCTTGCTAAACTGTGCACCCTAAAGGCCACATCCACGCATCTTTTGAACACTTCAAGGGATGGTGATTCCACCACTGCTCTGGACAGCCTAGTCTGGTGCCTGACCACCGTTTCACTGAAGAAATGTTTCCCAATATCTAATGCAAACCTCCCCTGGTGCATATACTAGGCCACATACTTTAAAAATTCTGTGCTGCTTTTGATTGTGAGTCCAGTAATGACTATGCAAGATAAACATGAAATACAATTTAAATGGAGGACTGTAACTTCTATTTGAAGCAGGGAAGGCAAAACCCAAAAGGCAAAACCAAAAGGCAAAAATTGCTTATTTTTCAACTTCATCTTAGGTAATCATCTCTCCAAAATAGTACCTGACATTTTCCTAGTTTCCAATGCTGTGATAACCATTAAAAAAAATGCATGAATCATGTTCTTGTGGGCATCTTTCTTTTCCCAAGAAAACAATACAAGCCACGACAGATGTAGCAATGCATACGGTGACTGCAGAAGCGCCTCCCACTGGAAATCCTTTGGGGTTTACAGCAAAGGTGCAAGGAAGCAGGTGAGGAGAAAGAGAAGATCCTTTTGATCTTTTGAGAAGTTTGAGAAGATCCTTTAGCCATTATAGATCTCGTTTCAGTGCTTCTTGTAGGCAGAATAAGACTTACCAGGATATTTAAAAGGACACTGGAGAAATGCTGGCTTCATGTAGAAAGAACACCCCTGTGATTATTTGAAAAGTGGGAATCATTCAGCTTTAGCAGAAAACAAACATTGTTTCCCAAGGGATTGTTTCTCCCCCTCAACTAACATGCATTTCAATGAATACTGGTGAAGGTCTGAAGAATAATCTACATCAGCTTTACGGCAGGTGAAAACTGAATGTGGATTTGCAAGTGCTCCAATTTCTAAGGAAGCGTAAAGGAACCCAGTAATATCCATACACAAACCAGATTCCGTTCTGTCTTTCTGATACACTGTCTCTCATGAGCAAAACCTAAGTCATAACAAAGCAAACCTGGCCTCATAAGTCAACAGAATGTTTTCCATCTATCCTATGATCTACAAGAAAAAAATTAAGTTTCATCTGGTGGATATGGATTTCCCCCTTGTGTCTGTAAAAATCAAACAGACAATCATAGTTACCAGAAATACATTTAGTGAGAGTTCAGAATTCCTTTAAGTGGGCCGTTTTTATTTAATTCCCTACACAGATAATTTAATCTAAGTCATTCTTCTCTGAAAAATCTTGATTTATGCATTTAATAACCTCTTGGACTTCCAAGGACAGCCAGATTTGGGACTGAATAGCTGCTATGTCAAACTAAAAATGATAAGCCAAGCTCTGTGTGCATTAGCTGTGTGCCTTGAGATTGGATTCTATAGCATCTCATAAGGGATAAGCTCCATTTGAAGCTCTTCCCCAAGAAAATAGAGGATTTGAAACTTCTCGTCCCTCTTTGAGTTCTTACCCAGCTGCAGCCAAGAGGGTCCTAAAGTGACCCTTTCTTAAACAGAGATCTGGTCTCTTGAAACTCATGAGAACCTCAGGACTTCTGAGTCTGTTATTCCTCTGCCAAAGTTGTTTGAAATTGAGCAGGGTGTTAAAAAAAATACTTTAGGAAACATGGTCAAAGAAAGGCAAACAGGCCTACAACGCAGCCTTTAGCATTAACAGGAGAAGCAAGACAGTCTTTTTTGCCCCATCAATAAAAAAGACTGATTTTAAGCAGTAGTATTCAGACAGGAAAAATCTTTTTTAATTGATTAAATTTTTGTTAAATTAATTAAAGTTTTAAGTGCCTTTTTTTTTCCAGATGTGGTTAAACATGTAGAAACTATGGCCCACCACATACACAGGGATTTTTTTTTTTTTAACAAATGCGAAGTCCAATTACATTGTTTACATTTTTCCAAGAATACTTTAATATTCTTTTGTTCTTCACATGCTTTTATATTATCACAGTTTTTTAAATATGCATTTCAGTTAATTTTAGAGCACTGCCTCAGACTCTCATTTTCTTTTAAGCATTATCTTTACGTGAAAGTCAGTATCATATTTTCAGTATGTGAAATTAAATACTTATCCTCACTGTCAATTTTTTTTCCAGAGTAGTTGTTGTTTCTCCAAGCAAGTTCTAAAGTGTTTCCAAATAAGTTTAAAGACATCCAATTTATTTTTATTCTTGTAAATTGCTTTTTCAAGTGGCATTGTATCCTTAAGGTGTGATATCCAGTTATCAATTGCAAAAAATACTTAAAATTCCCCAGCACATCAAAGTATCTCTTCCAGCAATAATTAGAAGCACTGGATATAAGGATCTACAAAAATGCTTTCACTAAGAAAGATATAAAAACAATTTAAGGAAGATAAAGAAAATAAGGAATAGTCTAACATGAACACGCAGGATATTTATCTGTTGTGCAACTGTAAGATAATGGAAAAGCTTTGACAGAGATTACTTTCTTGACTAGTCCATGAGCTTCTAACACTTCCAATTACACATTATGTATTGTAAGATTCACAGGTAGTTTGCAACAACATGCAGGAGTAATTTGCAACTCAAATCTGGCTTCCTCTACAGGTGAAGGGAGACTTAACAAGGCAAAACATAAGGAGGAAATGATGATCTGAGCCCAGCCAGCATGTACAGCTGATGCTGATGCAGCCTGTACAGGTTGTAAGAGTGTGACTGATGGTTACTCCACCTGATCCACTGAAGATCTGACAGTCTTCTCCAGTATGGAAGTGTCTTCCTCTTCCTCCTCCAGACTGGTCTTCTTTTTGGTTTCTGTTTTTCAAACACACTCTTCTTGAACTTGGTGTTCTTCAGAAAAAGACCCACTAATACTTACGGTGGATTTCCTACAGCCTCCTTGAAGGAGCAGCACAGAGACACAGAAATACTGCAAGCTGTCTTTCATGCAAGGACAAATATGACTATACAATTCTGGAGAACATTATTCAAAACCAGACAGAAACCCAAAATTGAGCACCAGGGAGACTAAGCAGAAGCCTGCAAAGCTCACAGCAGTGTGGTGGTTATTTACTGCAAAATATGGGCAGTCACCTAAAGAAAGTATCTGTGAGCTTTGCATTATAATTATTAAATGTGTAAAGGTCTTTTTTCTATTCTCACAGACAACTCACCTTATGCCCTCACCATCATGTACCCACCCATGTGCACCACTGCTTCCCTCAGCTCTGACTTTGTGTCCTGTTTACGTGCTACCACTCTGTCTTTACAACACTGATTTTTTTTTAATAAGTCAGTCAATTGTCAAATTCTTAATCTGCGTGAGGTTTATAGTGCCCAAGTTTTTGACTCTTAAAGCATAACTACACTGGATTACGGTTCTTGGATATAGCAAGAAATTAAGTTTCTATGGTTAAGTGTAGGAATACAGTTCTTCTTTCTACTGTCAGAAGCAATCTACCAGCACTCTGAGACCAGCATCAACCTACACAAAGTTTATACGAATGACAAAAGTATATTGACGTTAATTTTAAAATATATTCATACCTAGACAATATGTCAGAACTGTCAGAACTTAGCTACAAGGTCTAACTTCTTAAAAAATATTTTTAGGTTCATTCTTCCTCAGCTGCAGCTAACAAGCCCTGAAATGTCATTGCTTCCAGGCTACTTGCACGCTCAAGCTAATCTACATTTAAACTCTTCTGATTTTTTGACCCAAGGGAATAAACCGCAATCAAATACAAATTGCAGAAATATTCAGCATTATAATTCAGTTTCCTGGAACCTGAGTTTACAGTTATCTCTGGTTTCCATTTTCATATCTACTACATCCCACCCTTCTTTCACAAAAGATGGATCTCAATCTGTAAACAGCTCTGCCCAGGTGTTTTACTGCATTTACACTCCTCCTGCATTTCATGATCATTTTCCCCACTTTCACATTCTTCAGGAGACAAAGTCCCCCTGATTGTTGCCAATAATTCTTCAGAAATTTACTTACAGTAAATGCTTTTCAATGACCTGTTGAAAAATAAAACCCAACACGTACATAATAAAATTAATGTACTGTTAATGGTTCCTACCAGTTCACTGCAAAGTCGTGCACTTTCAGAATGTTGCTCAGTTGATACTCTCCAGATTTCAGGGGTTGAGTATGTTCTTTAGCACACTCAAGGTATGTGTTCACTTCAGTATCAACAGGGAACTCTGAATTCTGGAGAAAAACAAAAAATTATTAATTCTCAGAAATGCTGCATAACCTCATACAAGGAATGACAATACTACCCACTATTTTGAAAATATAATTTTGTCTTATTTTTTCTCCTCTATTTTTCTCCTCTATTCAGTTTTTGTCATTTTTTAAATCACTGTTACCCTGATTTTATTAATTTTGATACATATTGGTAAAGCTTACTGCAGGTATAACTGTAAGGCTGGAGTCTATAGCAAACAACTGAATACTATTAGTTTGTTCTTTTAAAGTTATATTCCTGGGAGTTAACTTCTGGGCAGTTATGTGAACACAGCATTACTCTAGAAAGAGGTCAGCCATCAGTACTAATCATTATCTGCAACAAGTATGAATTCACTGTTCATACCAGCAAAACCCCTTCTTCCTCCAAAACAGAATAAAACCACTTATGTGGTTCAACACACCAGTAATGGGAAAGAAGATGCTCACCACTGTGGATGCAGTGAGAGATAAAAAATGTCAAATAAAGCTTTTCTGTCATTTATACTCATGAAATAGCTGGTGTAACAATATGGGTGTAAGTGACAAAACCTCAGCCTGATACTTTCATGGTTGGTGCCATTTTATGTACCTGCTACTGGAATAAGTTAAGATGCTCAAAAAGGAAGGCTGTTCAATTGTTAGTATAAAACCCCTTAAATTAAATTCAGGACAATCTCTGGGGTTAGTAAGTATTTTCTAGAAGACAGACAAAAGTTGAAGTCAAAATTCAGGGAAATTAATTAATTTTCCTTAAACAGAAAAGGAATGTTTTGAAGCTGTTAAACAGCAAGTTTAAAACTACCAATTTAAGACACAGTGACTTGTCCTACTATTAGAAGAATTTAACTTCTATAAACCTTTCAATTTCATCAATGAGCAGCTGGAAGGCTCCTTCAGTTTGGAACTAAAGAACTGCTCCCATCGTCCAAATTGTATTTTATTTTCCTTTCTTCTCTTTATTTTCCCTGGGCTTACCTCCCCTACTGGAGATGAAAACAATAAAGTTGAGTTGTACTACCAAGTTCAGTGCAGCCCAGTCTGTGGTGTAATTACTGACTTATCCGCTAAATGAAACAGTTTTTACTAGGATTATAAATGGGAAAAAAACTTGTACACAGACTACAGCAACAAGCAGTTCTGGATATGCAGCTTTGACAGCCTCTCCAAAGCAGCAAACCAGGGACACAGGATCTACCTTGGATCTGTGCCTCTGGAACTATCAGTTACAGACCTGCAGCAAAGTCCTTTTTCAGGACTCCACATTTGAGCATCAGTTTATTTGTAATGTTTAACTGTGTGCTTGAAAATGACAAATAGTTAAACCATGTGCTTTAAAATGACCAAAACTGAAGACAAAACTGTTACTATGGAACTGGGTAGTAGAGCTAAACTGACAGAACTAAATGCCTGGATTTATAGAGCTGTACAAAGTGAGACTCTGACCTACTGCAGGACACTGTACAATCTGATCAGAAGCGGATCATAGTTGAGGTCACAACTGTACAGTCCACGTGGCCTCACCTATGCACAGCTAACAGGTCCCAAAAAGCAGATTATACAAGTACGATCATTGAGAATTAAGCTGAGTCTGCACAGGCTTGTCTGTCCCAGTGACATTCACAGAAGAGCCGAAGTGACCAAGAGTGGATTACATTTGCTTAGTGCAGTGCAGTACAACGTGCCAGTTCAGGTGGGATTAACAGGGATCTGCTTTGACCTGAGACTACAGAAGCTGAGGACCAGAAAGCTTCCAGGCACACCAGGCAGTGAGAAGTTTGATAACAACATAGGACTAAATTGTAGAGAAAGAAACATCAGTGGCTGCAACAAGCCTCATGGGAAAAACTGGCTAAGAAAATGGGCATTCTGCTGACAGAACACTGGACTACAACCGGGAAGGAAGGTTTATATCAGCCCCGCTTTGCAAGATTACTGGCATGGGCTATTTTCCATTTGCCCTCTATCCCTATTTTCCATGGAGGTTAGCTCTATGACTTGCATTAACAGGCAAAGCCACTGTATTCTTCAAGAGACCTTTCTTGCAAGTATAACAGTCACAAAAAGTCAAAATACATGTAGTTAATCTAGCAGCCTCATTTTCCTTGAGTGTGATCTAAGATTAGTCAGCAGACTAGGAGATTTATTACTAACTCTCATTAACCAAGCTAAATGGCTTAATTAAAAATAGACTGTCATTAAAGAATGGAAGGAGGACAACAGTGCACAATATATTTTAAGGACTGCACCGGTCATTACAAAACCACTGCCCAAGACACCACAGTTTGCTGCAGACTTGGCTGACGGCTTGTGTTTGCAACATTTAGGAAATTCTGAGAAGCTTTAAAGGAAAGACTGAAATTGCCAAACTCTTTAAAATGTCCATCAAGCAGTAAGATTAAAAAGGGAGTAAAAGGAACGTATTTTAACCTGAAAATGTACACACACAGCAGGGATAACCACTAACTTTTAAAAAATTTGTTTGCACTAAACTTGATGGGAGCCACCCCATTAATTTGTAGGAACAAGCATACAGCAAACTTCAGAACTACAAACTATCAAAAGAATATAATCTTTTCTCCCATTTCAGAAGCTCTCCAAACTGCATGATTTACAAGGATACTAGTAACCAGAGTCAAACTTTTTAAATTAAGATAATTAAGCTAATGACTTAATGATCAGTGTGAGCACATCTATTACAGACCCAAGACCTGGAAGACATTTTCAGTGAACTGTGGCTTCAATCACAAGATAATAAGTAAAGATTACTTTAATCTGGCATTGTTAGTACAGGAAGGAATCACAGTTTGTTTGTAACTAAAGTTCCAGATTTTTATAGAACTGCATGCCAAGTTCTGATTGTGTTTCAGCCTTACTGTTCTCGCAGATCTCTGAAGTCCATTTTATGAAAAAGCCATAGATTTTCCCACGTTAGGAAACATTAAAATTAATCTGTGGTATTTCTTATATACAGACTAATGAGAAGAGTAAAGAGATGATAAAGTCCCAATATGTGCCACTGCCTTCACGCAAATCTTGCTTTCTGTACTCCTTGTCTTCCAAAGTTTCACCTTTCAAGAACTGCCAGTTTGAAAAACTACAATTTTAAAGCAAAAAGGCATTCTATGAATGTGCTTTTTGCAAACTGTTCTCATTTGCTTTCTGGAGCAAAACCAATTAGTAAATGTTACCAGATTTACTCATTTCAGTGAAACAAATCTAGGAAAGACGAGGCAATCTGAATAGAAGTGACTGAAAGTCTTGCATTTTTCAGTAGAAAAAACAATCCCCTGATACTACTTTGGGAAATATTGCTGTAAACAATTCCTGTAACATTCAGAAAATATCAGAAAAAGAGGATATTATAAAATATTAATATTTTTACTATTCCTGACTATCTGAAGTACTTCTGAAACTGGAGTTTCTTCCTCTTTGCAGGGATAATCCTGTAGTCTACTAGAACAAGGGACTTCGCTTCAGTTGTTGAGATAATTCAAAGCTATGGTTCCTACTGCAGGGTCTGAGTGGCATCACCAGTGGTACTTCTAGCCATGGCCCGATGAAATGTTGATTTCAGGAGCTCTCCAGCACACACCAGGTGGAAGTCACAGTGTGAACTTATCAAGTCTTCCTCTGAGTTGATTTCCTGCCCGAGAAAGCTACCAAGGAGTTTCAATGCAATACCAGCCTAAGGTGTTCTCTCAGGAGTATTTCCAAGATAATCACTGTACTCATTTAACAAGGTGTCAGAACTTCAGTTTATGTGAGGCATTGCTCAGTATGTATGTTCTGAGCTCCTCAAAACGCACACAAACAAGCTACCTATGAAATTAGAGGTCAATATAGACTATTTTTCCCCAGGTACAAATATTTATCAAATACAAAATACAAAATAAATGTGGTATTTTTATCCTAAAATCTTCCTATAGTAAAAATGTTCAAGAATGCTAATACAAAGACAGCTCTTCTCCCCTAACACATTTGGGCAATGAAGTGTCATTATTTAATCTTTATTCTATTATTTCCAATTGCTAAATCCTTAGGGGAACAGAGAATCCATCACACAAATTGAGACCCTGCATAACAAGGCTCTTTAAAACATATTTATTCCAAACTCTGATTGCAAAGTCTGATGCTACTGCAGCACTGGGAAGAGTCATGTGCATGCCAAAATTCAGGAAAATGTACCAAGTGCTAAGGAGTCAAAGCAGTATAACACAGTTTTGTTCACTCCTGTATCTGCCATGTACTAGACATCTGTACTATGACAAACATGAAAACCTATTAAGCTTCTCTTACATCCACATGAAAGAGACAGTTATACCCTTCTTGCCTGTGAAATTAAACACCCCATTACTTTATCATCAAAGGCAAGGAACACTGCATTCAAAAAAGCATCTCAGAAAGAATCTCTGTGAACCAGACCCATTCTGAATGCCCTCTGACAGTATCACTGGCCATGGTAAAAGCAGACAGTACATTGTCACTGCCCAAGCTGTCACTTCACAGCTACACTACCCCTTATCTGAAGTCACATGTGACGGACTATCAGCCACTCACAGAAAGCTGCCATGAGTCTCAAGCCATTTACACACAGTATTTCTATAGCTCTCTAAAATAAAAGGCAGTAAGCTACAAAAGTCAGGATTGCATGAACTCAAACGCATTTCATGCCCCGACACTTCACAGGTCTGAAAACAACAACCAAACCAGAAGGAAGATGAGTATCTTGCCTTTTTAATTTGTTTGTTTGTTTGTGGTATGTGTGCATGGGTATTTCTGTCTTTATTTAAGAGCCTGAATTATATGGGGATTTAGAATTTACCCCAGATCAATCTGAAATTCTCTGGCACAGCTGGTAAACTCAACTCATATCCTTTGAGTCTCCAACCATTCCTTAATTTTCCCTAATGAAACAGACCTTGTCTTGATGGAAACTGTTATGCAGTTAAGACAATTTACCCTTAAAGCTCTTGGAAATCTTTCTTTTCTGTCCTATCTTCAATTTTTACAGTAAGGCTGCCATTTCTCTTCAGAGCAAGTCTACACCTTTCTTTTTCCTTGGGGAAGACTCGAGAGACTCATTTGTCAAAACATACAGAAGGCAATGAATAGATAAGTGGAACTGATCTAAATCATCTCACAGCTGAGAAAAATGCAGTAGAGTTTAATAGAAAACAGAAAACATCCAAATCAGTTGGTCTAAATCACAGCTTGGCCTTGTGTATATCATTATTACATGCAAGTCTATGTTTCTCCTCACTCAGACGTTAAAAATTGAAGTCAAACAGAAGTAGCTTCCCTATGCAACCATGCCAGGGAGGAGAAGGAACAATTTTTTTTTTGCCAAAATTGATGACTATCATCAGTAGTTCCCATTTGAAAATGGTGAAGGTCATTCTAAGACGCAGTTAAGACACGCACAAAGTGCCCAGTCAGTCACAGGTACCGCTGTATCCACACATTCAATTGAAAAAGCCGATACTAGATATTTTGTTCAGAAATGAGGAGAAACCAGTGAAGATTAAATTCTTCTTCGGGCACAGCTATTGCCTATGTCCAAGACTCAGCAAGATTCATACAAGTTTAACTGTATCACTAAATATTTCCAACAAAATACTCTATTCTCAGTTCTCACCCAAGACTCAATATTATCTCTGCTCTTCCGTACTTAGAAACAGTACTGCACTAATCACTGATGGCTACAGACATATCACTGAAATGCTGTTTTCACACCAAGTTAAAGAGAATTTTAGTAACTGTTTGCTTATTTTTCCTGAAAAATCTGATAGGCTTGTATTATGGAGGATATGTTTTGCATACTTTCTTTTTAAACACATTTAAATATATTGAAATGTCCACATTTTATTTCTTAAATACCAAAGCACTTCCATTGAAAGCAGCAGATCTACTCAGAAGCTCCTTACTAAACATATAGTTTTCACCACAGGACTTGAGTTCTACATTTAGTTTGTGTCCAAACCTTCACAGCTTTCAAAACAACTCACATTCAAAAGGTGAAAATAAACAAGACATTCTTAAAGGACAAATATATAAGTAAGAATGAAAATAATCTTGGTTGTAATCGCTCACACTGAATGAATCTGTCTGTCTTCAGACCATCAAAAATAAAGCAAATGTGAAAACATTTAAAAAGCAAATTATGGATTTTCAACCCCCATTTTACTATTTAAAGTTTCAAAGCAAGTTAAAAAAGATTCAGTTCTGTTCCTGTTTCCCTCTTTCCCATTATGAAAATCCTGTTCTCTGAGTAACTCAGGCTTGGTGGAGGTAGGGTGCTTCAGAGGACACCAAATACTAAGCAGGAAACTATTAAATTAACATGAAATGCTTTGCTGTAAGAGTGACAGCAAATTAACATAAAATATAGTAGCTGTGCATGATTTTATCTTTTCTTTTTAATATTTTCTGTAATTGAAGGAGTATCCTTCTCCAGAAGAGTAAGAAAGAAACGAAGATACTCAGTGCAGTGCACCAGCCAAATAGCCAGTAGACACTATTGTAACAGATTAATACTGAAACAACTCCATTTCAGAATGTTCCACTGTCCATAGTAACTGTATTACAACCCATTTACACAGTATTTTACTATGTTAATCATGACCACAATTATTTTCTAAACATCTGAAATGTAAGGAAAGGAAGTTGAAAGCAATAACAGGAGAATGTAGTAAAACTTTTAGTGCGTGCTCCATCTTGCTTGGCTTGCTAATAAAAAACACAAAACTCAGCTACAAAGGTTGTGGCCACATAAATCCTCCTTATTCACTTTATAACCCTAACAATTTTTCCTTTTTTGAATAGAAAAACCATGAAGGTAATATGTCATAGGTAATAAAAGTCAGAATAATTAAAAAAAGCAATGGTACAACTGTTGTGTCTTCAAATTCAGAGCTAGTGCAGCTCTTCAGACAGTTTGTGAACTGGTGCTAACACTAAATTTACCCTTGAAATTGCTCCTGACAATCTCAGTTTTAAGGCTCTGCCAAATCTAGCCTCCCTATGGCCATTGCCTACGCAATAAAGAAACTAGAAAGCTCTACTATGAATGTCTAACCGTACCACAGACACTCAATCACTTTTTGACTGGAGCTCTCACTGAGAGATTCACAGACATTATTTTCTACTATCAAAAGGATAAACTTAAAGCTGCTGCACTTCACTAGTTTTGTTTCTTTTATTGTGGCTATTTAAACCATATTTTCATATGATTAATAATTGGAGAAGTTTGAAAAAAACAGAGGAAGCTAACAATTATAAAAAGCTCCATCACTGAAATGCAGTATCTTTCTTCCAGTTTTCAGCACTACAGCTTGTTTAACTTGATCACCACTATTTCAGAGAGTAACAGTAAAAAATGAAAAAACTCTATGCCAAACATATTGCCCAACCCTACAGAAATAAGACTACTGCAATATTATAGCTTCTGCTAAAACTTTAAAACTTCTTGAAATGCCCATGTAAATCACATTTCTCAGTTTAAAGCAACATGGCTGTGGCTGACGCTGTTAAGGATAAACACAACACTCAAATGTGGGGACTGGAACATAACTGCTGCACTTGAGGCAACAATCAGTGACTTGCACAGTCACTCAGAGGACTGAGAGCCTGGAGTGGCAGGACAAGCTTGAAAACTGG
>VXAY01006538.1:19905-89212 GCA_013399855.1 Oxyruncus cristatus
ATCAGACAGGAACTATTTGGGAAGAGAGAGAGCCACCTTCGTTTTCCCTCCCCTGGCTCCTGTGTTTTTGGCAGTGGTTTTTATGAACCTCAGTGTAGAAAGGGGAAGTCACACGGCCAGCAGCAGACACCATGAGTTCCCTTTGGGAAGAACCCTTCTTTCTTCTTTTTCCCCTCCCTGGTGAGGGGGAGGGAAAGGCTCCATTTCAGCCCTCCCAGAACACCAAGGGCCTCCACGTGGCGACTGCCAGAGCCCAACAGTGCCCCCTATCGGCCAACCCCGAGCACTGCAGGCTCTGCGCCTCCAGCGATCCAACAGCGCCCCCTGCTGACTGTGGTTAGAATTGCACCAAAAGCACAAACTGAACTGTTTACTTTTCATTGAAAGGGATTTTTGGGTATAGGGCTATTGTTCGGTTGGGGTTTTATTTTGTGTTCTTTTGTTGTTCTGCCAATACACATATATCCTTTAATAAAGGGCTGTTATTTTTCCTCTCTCCACACTTTCTCAATTGGAGCCTCTTAATTTCAGATTTACAACTGCTTAGGAGGAGGAGTTTTGGTCTTCCTCATAACTCATCCTCCTTAGCAAAACCCTTCTGTCTCATTAAACTGAGACAATGAGCTTTAAGGTCACTTCTAAGCCCAACCATTCTGGGATTCTGAGAAACACAGAACGGCTCCTTGAGCCTTGCTTATGACTGACCACAGAACAACAAGGAGATTTAAGATGCTTTGCAGCCACACCGAACACAAGACAAACCCTTCACCTTTATAAAGATCCACAGAATTTCTCCAGAGAAGGAATAGTCCTGAAAAACAATCTATTCACTGAGGACTTGTTCGCTTAGAAAGGATGCCTGTGCTGTACTGAAATACCCCATACAGCTCCTTCCAACACTTCTACCATCGCAGCTACCTCATCAAATATATTTTTAACCCCTTCTTTTGACTAATCTTGTCTGTTACAGCACATTGCATGCCCAACAGTGTCTGTTGAGTCAAGAAGGTGAATGAGAAGTCACAGTGAAATTATTCCAGTACATGAATGTCCTAATAAGTCTGAGTGCTAAGTTTGTATTACCATCTCAATAAAGCAATATAATCATCCAACTTTCAATTACTACTCCCTCATGCTGGGAGTTGAACTTAATACATGTACTTGAAATGAATTTAATTTAAAATCATTACAACTCTAAGACACAAAGTCTATACTGATATGGCTGAATTTTAAGTTTCTATTTCTGATTGCCATTAAGAGGAGTTATGAACATAAAATCATCACACGTGGAAGAAAAAATTCAGTACTATTTTACTGGTAGCGATTGCCAATGTGTTGCCCTGGTCCTTGTGATCATATCACCAAATCATAACAGAACATGCTCCTGTTGGTTTTTCAAAATAATATTAAGTGATAATCAACCTTTTACAAATCACAAAGCAATATGTTCATGCAACACAAATGTACAGTTTAACTACATATATACATAACCTAATCTTGCATGAACAAGTGCAAACTCTGTTACAAAACTCAGCTTGCTCATTTGCCAAGGAGAAGAAAAATAACATTAATGAAAACGCTGCAATAAATTATGATGATTTGAGGCACACAATCAATTGCCTGGATTTTCATGGCAGTTTTGTAAGTCACAAATAACCATATTCCCAAAGACATTCCCTATCCCTTCCTTTAAAAGGCTTATGCTTGAAAAGCTGCTATAATTTATGACCAACATTAAAATAAACAACAGTGCAATAAAATACAGAAACCTCCTCCAATTCTAATTTTATTTTGTAGATTTAAATTTTGATGATGGTGCTATTAAACTAATCTTTTAAGTTATGCAGCATTTGCTGCTGTATGCCACACAATTCATCATGTTAAAGAGGAAGTGCTGATTAAATGATAGACATCAAGTTACTTCAGTTTTCTGACATACTTCAAAGCATGTTGCAGTATTGTCTTTTCTTATATGTATATTTTAAATTATCCATAGTGACTAATATGAATTTTCTCTACTACAGAAGTATCCTCCAGTGGAATCAAATAAATAATTTAGATGCTTTCTGCAAGTAATTTAATGTGTTTGCTTTCTTGGAACAGCCATATGAATCAAGAAATTAGTTAACAAACATGACATGTTCAGATCTAAATGTAGAAAAAGCCTCCCAGATCAGAGATAGTGATTATGGTACAACATCATAGATACTATAATAGATACTATGGTATCATTTTTATTAAGTCACACCCTATATAACATCCATGCCTCGTGTAACATTCTTCTTGAACTGATTTCAAGACCCCAGGGTTAGAGCCAGGAACAGCTCACTTGCTGTCCACTGTTCGGGAACTTAGCATTAGAAGAACAAGTATTTCCCAGTATTATTACATGTAGCGGGTGATTTTTTTTCTTCCACAAAACATAATACAAGAAATAAAAGATTATACATTCATCTGCAGATGTTCCAGAGTACAGTTCATCTGAAGTAATTTTGATTTCATTTCTAAAACATGTACTGTAAAAGATAAGAGTGTGGGAAAAGTCTTTTTTTTTTTGATACTTTTGTTTAAAACAGTCTCATCTTCTGCTTCTAGGAACAGAGAAATGTATCTATTCCTAAAGATTCTCCTACCACAAGTAATATCCAAATACCAACTCTAGAGGTTTGAATTATTAACAAAAAAGTTTCATTTTTCCTCAAATTAATATTCTGCTTCTAAGGCATTTACAGGAACATCAAATTGTGTTTATGTTCCCAGTAGCCAGTACACACTGATTTCTCATATGACTAAAGTAGACACTGTAGTCATCTCAATAACTGTTTTAACGCACACAGGGTTTACGAAGGTCCATAGATCACTACAACGAACTGGTGAACACATTCAGGGCCCATTAGTTATTGATTTATTTACAATTATGTGTTACAGATGCTGTCCATGTTACCCCTGTTTGCACTTAATCATACTGACTCCATTTCAGGACAGCAAGCAACCATTACATCAGGCTCCACATAATGAGAAATAATGAAAACAAAGCTGTAAGAGTACCCTGACATGCAGGTACAAAGCACTTCACTTGTCAATGCTGGAGAGAAATGGATTTTTTTATAATAAAGAGCTAATAAATTGATTACTGTAGTTGCAAGCAGTAAGTACTATATCAAGCCGTGCTAAAGCTGATTTTCTATCCCAGTTAACCACTATAAATATTTTCAGCACTGCAGGAAGTGGATACTGCAGATTGTGAAAGCGAGGTACTGCCAGACTGACTTCCTCAACCTGCCAGCAGCAAAACTGAAACTGCTAAAAACTGCCTGAAGGTGTGAGGAAGTCAGTCTGGTCTAGATTCAGCAAGACAGATTAGGAAGCCAGACCCATCTGTAATTGATTTTGGACCACATAAAACCCAAGCCCTTGCACTGCCTTGAATTACATTTCTACGTGAGCTATTCATAGCTTAAAAATAACCCCATTATTTTGAAATTGTCAGGTTTTTCAGGACTGAAGAATTGGCTGTAACTGTCAGTACATTTGTTAAATGCCCAACTACATTCTCTGTTCAAAATCAACACTGTCTGACTCAGAATGTTCTAAGATACAATTTTCATCTGCTAAATTCTATTCTACATTTGTCTGCTAAGTAAGAAGTGCTATTAAATATGTATTTTATTTTCTTGGTCATAGTCAGTGATGAAGAGCCTCCTAATTAAACCTGATCTAGTTGAAGATGACCCTGCTCACCGCAGGGGTGTTGGACTACATGGCCTTTAAAGGTCCCTTCCAACACAAACTATTCCATGATTCTGTGAACTTTAAAAGACACTGTAGTTAAGTATATTTTTATTTCTGTTTAGTTTCCGAAGTGAACCAGACTTCCCCTCCTGGTCCATGCAATCAGACCTCTCTAGTGTGTTGTTTGATAACTTGATCAGTAGCTCTGAATCAAAACACTAATCAAATTTGAGATTTTTTTTTCTCCCAAGTCATATATAAGAATGCTAAATAGTTTCTGAAGAAAAAAAAAAATCTCAGAAAATATTTGATTATTCTCCATTTCAGGCTGCATGTCAGACTCAACCATATTAGTAACATTATTTATGTTGATTTTGTGCAATTCCACAATTGTATCTTCCACAAATGGGATAATTTGCATTAATATTAGTACTGATCATATACAATTATTAGTTCTATCATTCTATTCCTCCATTTCTTGAGTCACTTTTTACATCTTAAATACAGTTTTGAAAGTACCCACAGATTGCTGGCACAATCTCCCTGAGACAATTTCTTACAACAGAAGGAGATAAAAAAATAGAATTAGTTTATCACCACCTGACTCCCAAGTTACAATATTGAAACACTGAGCTTTCATGTGGAATAGGAGAACTGCAAGATTTTATTCAATTCTTGAAGCCTAGTCCATGTACTCTCAATAGAAAGGTAATTTGTTCATGTGGGCTAGGACAGATGGCATAGGGACCTAAAATGAATTTTCCTCTGAAAAACAGCAATTGTTTACCCAATGGATCTGTTCTTTTTCTGTATTCAAAATCATATATCCTTAGTGAGAATGTAAGTAACAGTTTGTATTGCTTTTTATTACCATTAGCCCCTCAAAACCCACTCAATTTTGAGATGGAACCAGATGCTATTCGTCTTTTTCAGTCTCTCTACAAACCGCAGAATAACAGTTCCCATGCAGCAGTGTTCTGTTCCATCCTCTCTGGCAAAATCAGAGGGAATATCCAAAACCACTTCTCCCCAGCTGCTCATGGACAGAAAGATTCAAGACAACTTGCAATCTCATTCCATACTGGGGCACTCAAGCACTGCTGTAACAGCTTCAAAGCCTTTACTGGAGATGTCAAATTCCATTCATCAGTAGCTACAGCACAGGATGAGTATGAAGAACACAGGTTTTATTAATTTTTAAGGCTGCCATATATTGATATTTCTCTGTGGACTCAGAGTAATGGTACAGCCAGTTCTGAGACACAAGTGGGTAAAACCCCATTGGATTCACCGACCACAGTTTGGAACCCAATGCTTGAAGAGACATCACCAGAAATCTACAGCAGGAAGAGACACAACACAGCACTACCTACCAAGAAAAATTCACTATTTCTCTGACCGCAGGCTGTACCAGCCTGTTCTCATTTACAGGACTGGTTAAGAATTATTTTAGGAAAACTAAAACTACACTCTGGATGTAAGAGGAGCAAGAGGAAAAGCAGATTGAGAAGGGAGCGCTCCGAGGAATTCTGCAGTAGAGCACACAGGACCTTGCAGCATACAAAATGAGTTTAAAAAATCCTGGTGCAACCAGGGCACATCTCTATTTTAAGTACTCTTGTCTTTGTTTCTTCCATCTACTCCTCTTTTTTTCTTGTAATTTTCCCAATTCCTGGAAATCTACAGAGGTTCAAACCCTCCCTGAGCCCTGATTCCGTACCCATACAATTATGCCCAACTGCCCTTTGAATATACAGAGCAGGTGTGACTCCTCTTTGTCCACTACGATAGCATAAAAAAATGTAATTAACTATAAATCTGAATTTCATTCCCCTTTGCATTATTAAATCACTTGTTTTAGTATATGTCCTTATCTTTTACCTCATCTTCTTGGCATCTTTCTCTATGACTTCAGTGAAAACTTGAGGATAACAAGCCACCTTAACACATTCCTCTTTAAAACAAACCCAAGTGGACAGGAACAGGCCAATTAAATTTCAATTTCCTTTGCCCAATGTTCTACCTGTATCAGAAGTCCTCTCTCATTCTCTCTTGATTTCACAACACACAAATTGTAGCTACACCTTTCCACTCACAGATTTAAATGTAGCTTTTTTCCTTTTCGTCCTCTGAATTCTATATCATAGTAGTCTTCTCTGCCCTTATTTATCATTTTTAATTTTTATCATTGTCTGAGTCTTTCTTTACTTGTAGTTCATAGTCATCTGACATGTTCTTATCAAATTTTCACTCATTTCCTTTGTGGCTTCCGTGCATTCCTAGATACTTACATGACACATGGAAAATTCTATGGAATATAATTATTTTATGCCGAAAGAGATCACCCTGCACTACCACCTTTCCCACTTTAAATCCTACTCCCACTGCCATGTATTTCGAAGTGTTCTTAGAGTAAAACCAACAATGTAAGCACAGGAATAGTTTCAGGAAAATATCATTTCTGTAAAGTGCCCTTTGGATTTGGGTATAAATTCTATTCCTGCTGACAGGTCTTCTTCAGTTCCTCATTTCTGATCCAGAATGCAGGATTGTAAACTTCCACTTGTTCATATTCAAGCAACCACGGACTTGTTACAGCCATCTGGTCTAAAACACAAGATTCACAATCTCCTGCTCTCCCCTGTACCTCATGCTTACATGAATTTCTGCATTATGGTGCAAATCACCCTTTACCAAGCGCCCAAAGAGCAAATCATCTTACTCAGAGCTGCCTTGTCTTCTTCACCTGCCAGTTCATTCTTTTATCTTTCATTTCTATCCTCACTTGTTACATCAACACCTTAAATTGTTCCTTTTTTTGTTGTTGTACTTCTGTCTTCCCTCTGCAGGCACTGAAGGCGGTTATTTGGCAAGAGCTTTCACAGTTAAACTGGAAAACCACCAGCATGGGTTTTCTCTCCAAGGAACTGCAGTTACTAAGAGCATTTAATACGTTTTTAAAGAACTCTTCTATGTCATCACAGTTATTGCGGCACATCAGATACAAGGCCTGTAATGTTCAAGCCATAAACTGTATCTCTGGACTCCCTTTGTAATTGCCCTGAAGGAAATTCTAACAAAGTCTCCAACTTCTAGACCCTCACTGATGAAAAATTCAGTAACACTCTGCCTCCAGATCAGACTCAGAAATTTACCACCAGTTTCTTCAATATTAGAGATCCTTTTTTTGTGCATACGGAGGAAAGCAAAAACAAAGTAATGCCCAGTAAAACATACGAGACATCGTTCCTCTCAATTTCTATCATTCCACAATTAAATGCACACTTACCCTTTTTCCGGAGCAGAAAAAATGCTAAATATATACAGGGGATGAATTTCAAAAAAGAGATTACAGCATCTCTGACTGTTCTCTCAGGATTATCTTCCAACCATTAGCTTCTTAAAACTATCTTATTTGTTCAGAACATTTGAAAGAAAACATTTTAAAATGAAGAAGCATCTTACACAAACCATTATTCTGTATTCAATTACCAATGCACCATACAGAACAACTGGTAAGTCTAGAACACTTCTAGTCCTTTCATTGGTGCCATGTCTCATGCTGCAAGTTGGACATTTTACTGCACTATAGTGAAATTCAAGGTTTTTGAGGCTTCACTTTTTGAGTCAGAAATACAACTTAAAAAAAAACTGGAAAAAATACATCGCAAGAGCATAATTAACAGAGGTTATTTAATCAACTTTGAGAAGCAGGATCCTAACTCCATATTTCTATACTTAAATTAAGCTATGTTGGATTTTTTTCATCCAAGATACTACTGCTAATACACTCATGCTATTTGTGCATGTCTGTGACCTTAATACTGCTTAGTCACATTTTTGGAGGTTTCTACCAAACTGATGGGTACAGTCTCTCCAAAAGCTTCCTTTTCTAACTCAAAATCTAAAGGGAATATAAAGAACAGATCAGAAGATGTATTGCCATCATCACAGACACTCAAAAGAGCATCACTTTAAAATTTCAGGGTTTTTTTTCTAATTTAAGGATTAAACCATTTAAGTTATAATACTGCACAAAGGACACAGGGATGGAAGAGCAGAGAATTACCTGTAGATTCCTCAGAGGGGTGGGGCAAAGAAACAACCACAAAGAGCAGAAATTCAAAGTAACAGCCGAGAGCAGCAGTTCAAATCTCTATGGAAAAAAACACTGAACGGAAGGTCTAAATATGTAACCAACATTTTTGCACTGATATGTACTATATATCTGCCTTGTAGCTTGTCTGTAGACTTCAACAAAAAGGTAGAAGGCGATGATTCACACAGCAGTAAATCTTTATCATAACAGTGGAATTACAACTTCCTTGAACCAAAAAACCCCAAACACGTCATGCTTTACTGTATTACCTAAACAGGAGCAAAGAAACCCTTACACATGTAAAGTTCAGGGGTAATTGTAGAAGAAATGCAGAGGTAAAAGCCCTCTTTACAAGCACACAAATCCTCAGCATGATTCAATTAGTTCACACCTTCCTATACAATTCCATCAGGATTCAGATGTAGAAAGGTTGTGAGGATTCTATAACAATTACCACAAACTTGAAATTCCCCCAGAAACTGAGTGAGCAGGAAAAGACTTTGTGGAACATAAAGAGCGAGCAGGTCCTGTGCCCCCCCTCCCCCACTAACGCAGACCCAGCTTCCCTGGCACTGCGGAGCGTGGTTTTGAACCCAGAGCCGTCCTGCTCACCTCAGTCAACCAGCAGAAAACAAGCACCACTAGAAAAGTGCAAAGAATTAAAGGAGAAGGAAGGAAAGAAAATAGGGGCAGAAAATTGGAACCTTGTCACTGGCCAATTAGATCCGTTCCACTGATTATTTAAAGATGCTAATTACCAGACAATGAACCTTTGCAGTACAACATTATATAGTGACAGCTGACTTGCTACAGGAGATGGCTATTCGACTCTAGCATGCTTAGACAATAACATCAGCCTGATCTCAGCATGTAAGACTTAAATTCTCAAAAGCATTTAGGCATCTAAGGTCCCTTCCAACTCATACCATTCCATGATTCCATGATCTACTTCTACTGATTTCCATGGCAGGGAACCCAGACAGCTTTGTAGAGCTTTAAATCCTAGTCACTGCTATTTTGAGAAGAAAAACGAGAAGGCTTAAAACCCCTTGGTAAATGGCTTTCAAGGACTGGGTGTGCAGCTACAGTACAGTAAGACAATATAGGCTACAAATAGATCAACCTCTCATTTGTAAAACCCAGGCACACACTTGTGTAGCTAAAAATAATGGCCAAATTACAGTTCATGCAGACTCACCAAAAAGAGTGCTAATAAAATCAAATCTCAGCTGTGCCATTAATTTATTGAGCGGAACAATCCAATGACATACTAAAGTGACACTCAAATACATCTGGCTGCAAAGAGACAAAAAGGTTACCCTTTCCTTGTTTCCTCTCATTACCTTTATTACAGTAACGTACTACTGACAGGAAATTCATGATGAATTAATTCAATTAGATAGAAGACCTTTAAAATTTATAAAAACTGGATTTGTATTATTAGGAACAACATATATAGCTCCAAATCTCCAATTTGAAAGCTTCCCTGACATTCATAAATTCCTTAAGAAAACAAACTTATTTCAAAGAAACAGAGAAGGACCATTCCAAAAAGGTATAAAATGGAGCCAATCTCAAGCACTATGGAGTAGCTGACACAGCTGATGAGAGCAGTCCCCTGCACAGGTGTTGCCATGTTCTGACTAAGCTCCCAGCCCCAGCTTTGGCACATCCAGCCTCTTTTACTGCCACCGAGGTAGTCTACTCACACAGATCACCAGATGGTGGCTAGAAGCTTACTCTGTGTGTATCCTGACAAAAATGGAAATAAACTGCACAGATTGTAAAGAGCTCCTTGCTATGACTCCCAGACCAAAAATCAGTTAACTCAGTGCCAAGGTTAAGAATATATGAATGCATTAGCTTGTTTGTTCGTGCTTTTAGAATCAATACAGGAGTTATCAAATACAAGACAGGACCTATCCAATTATTCTTAAATGTGCTCCAAGTATTGTCAGCCTTCCCCTCTTTCTTTTTATAAACTGTGTAAATATACAACACTTAATTAGTACATAATAGGCTGTCTTACATTAAAAGAAAACAAAACTCTATAAGTAAACAATTGTGCCAACAAAGCCCTTTCAGCTCCTCTTCATTGTTACTTCCAAAATTGTTTTAGCCTGGGCACATTTCTGAGATCAAAGGAAGCCCCCCACACACACACACTGCTTCTTCAAAGCTGTTGTGGCAGGTGAAAATTAGTCATGAACTATGAGTTTGAAAACAGAGGAGAACCTGGAGGAACAAGATCAGAGCAAGGAAAGTTTAGTCTACAACAGAACAGCAGCAGAAGAAACAGCCAAAGCCTAGCCTGGAACTCAAAAGTACATTCCTTTCCCATTAGTATTATGTTTGAACAAAACCAATCACTCAGCAACTGGCTGTATATTAAAAAAAATCCAAGTACAGTACACTCAAAATAAAGAATCCTTCCCCCCCCCCCCAAGTTTATCTCCAAAAATATCTCCTATTTCATCTCCATCACTATTTTTATTACCAATGCAAAACCAAGGGTAATATGTTGATGTTCACCAACCTTGTGATCTGTGCTGATACATCACTGGGGTATCCTCCCTAACTGTTACCTTAACATGGGTATGTGCTGCTCTCTCTGATTATTTTATCTGCTGGATTCAAAAATAATTTTTGCATGAATTGTGAAGGAGGCCTGTGAATATCCTTACTATCACTAACATCTTTTTCAGGCTGTTTTCTTAAGCTGTGGCGGTGAAAAATATACATATAAAAGGCAGAGAGACATCACAGCTATATGCATTGTTCCTAAATTATCTACACAAGTTAAGCAATTTAAACAGAATTTTTTAAAAATTATAACTAGTGTACACCAGAAGTGTGGAAACATCGGGCAACATTTTCACACTAACAAGCACCACTGGAATATGACTAAATTTTTTGTTAATCCTATGTACTGTGATTTTGCATAGTCGTTTTGTTTATCTGTTCCTTTACTTTTCAAGCTATTTGAGGAAATCAACTTTTGATAGATTCACATCACAGCAAATCTCTGTTTCTGCTGTACTGCTTAGAGAGAACAATTTTTTTACAGGTGCTACAGAAACATTGGGGAAGTTTGCTTTCTACCATGAACGAAACATTCCTGCAAAAATAGAAGGAGCTTCAGGTGTCTGACTGGCTGATCTGCTTTAGATAATTTAAAATACACAGCGCATTACCTGAACTATACACACAAAAGAGGATAAAAACTTGTAAACAAATACAGAAATATGTTGCAAAGTATGCAAAGAAACTCAACTGAAACTGTCGGCTGATTATCTGGTAATCCGACATTACTTCAGCATTGTTTGGCCTGTGTTTTGAGTAACAGAATTCTACAACTAGGCTTTCAAACATGTTCTTAAAACTTCATAATTCAGCACCTTAGTTGAAATTATTTAGAGTATTTACAAAACCAGCAGAAGAAGGGAAGAGAAGGCGAGCTACTAGGGAAGAGAGAACGACTGAAAGGAAAACCACTTGAGTACAAACAATGTATCATGTTTTTTGCCCCCAAAACCAACCTCAGAGATCATGGCCACATTAAGACATTAGATTGCACTTAAATAAAAATGCATTTGCAACATGAAAAGATTCTTGATGCGTCCATAAAATTGTTTAGCAGTTGTGCTTTACAAAGTGGTTGCATCTAGTGGCAACAGATTTGATTTACCTTCATTGCCTAAATATGACGCTGAAATGATTTCTGTTCCCCACCTGTAGATACATCCTTACAGGCTGGTTTCCAGCACAAATCTGTCCCACCTCAAACTCCCTGCTGGGAGGTTTCACTTGGGTTACTGAGTGTACGAGCAGGTAAGACCAATTAATCCACAATTATTCAACAACTAGTTTTCACCATGATCAACCCTGTTGGGCATAGATTCAAACTGGAAATCTAATTAGGAAAAGGCCTGTGACCCATTACCACTGTCTTCATAGCACGTGACACTACAAGGAAACACTATTACATTTTCTGGAGCAAAATCTTCCAATTATTAATTCATAAACTCTTTGGAATAAAGCCTGAGTATTTTATTTCATTTCACTGCATTCAAACAGAAACAATTAAGCCTCTACTCTCTACTCCCAGAAGTGCTGTTTGAATATACAAGACAAACAACCCCGAACGTGACGAGCAGCACGTGTTCCTGCCAGAGCACTTGGGGCATGTGAAAGATTTGTTACCATGAAAACTAAATGCTAATGCTGAATTTCATTTTCCTTAAAGTGACGTTTACATATGCAAGGGCTTTGTTTAAATATTGGGAGAAAAGATTGAAGCACCAAAATCCATAACTTAGTATGGAATAGTTAATTTAAAATACAAATACCACAGTGAGCACCTGAGCCTTTCCTTCCAGATTTTAGGGGTCTGAGTGCTTATTTCTTATTTCAATCACAATTCAGTAATTTGAAAGGGATCTAGTTTCATCCACAAATTACTTAAGCTGAACTACATTGAAATTGAAAAAAAACCAAACCAAACAATTAGTATTAACTTGAGCTTTGTTTAATCTACTTTTTCTGGTGTAAGCATATCAAGTAGAAGTTCACACATTGCCCTGAACATCAATCTAGGTTAACTGTGAATTTTAGACTGCAAGTATTTCTTCTGGAGGAATATTTCTTTCCAAGTGGTGGTGATTATTTACGCAGTTCAAATATATCTACCATTCTGTAAGTTTTGACTTGCCATTGTATATCAATTACAATTAGGACTTTTATATGATTATTTTATAGTATTTTATCAATACCCCAAAATACCTAAGCAGATCACTGTTTCGCTGTACTGAAAACTAGAACTATGTATATAAGGTTCCCAAATTATTACATCAAACTCTTCCCATCTCTTGCACTGTAAAATTTTTATTATAAAACAGGCCTTCTAAAAAAAGAGAAAAATTATAATTGAAGTAGATTTTTGTGGAACTTAGATTTTTTTCCTCTCATACAAGAGAAATCCCTTTTAAAAAACCATTGACTTTTTTCAAGAGAAATGAAGTTTGCATCAATAACATTGTAACCAAGGTACACAACACTGCTCATATCTTGGGCAGTGTATTCTCATGCCAGTTAGTGACTCTCTTTCCTATAAAGTAATAGAGTTGAACTATGAAAAGAGCACTGGAATGGCCCAGTGAGAGAACCTGTACCAGCAGAATCCCCGTCAGTGGCTGGAAGTACCAAACACCTGTTAGAGAAGAATAAGCACAATTAAACCACTCTCCTCCTTGGCCCCACAAAATTCCCACGTGATTTCCACAACAAACTTTAAGGTCTTGACACTTTAATTAAAGGGAAACCAAAGCATTAGTCCCAAGTTAATGAAATTACTCCATTATGGTCTCAAATTCGAAACACTGCTGACATTACCAATAGCACTACAAGCACCAATCCACCTCCTGCTGCGGGTGCTTTGCATGTAGCAACCTGTGCTTTTGGCAAGTTCCCTCTTCACTCTTGCATAGTCAAATCCTATCATAAATCCCAAAGGGAATGAGGGAAAGCATTGCAGGAAAACCTGTGGGGTAAAGAAAACCCATATGCACAACACAATTCCCAACTCTCCCCCTTTGATGGGGCTGTCTGTTCTGAGGAAGGCAGCAACAGCTATTGATAAAAGTAAAGGAAAACAAGCATTTTAAACTCCTCATATTTATGTAATTTTTTTTCATATCTTTTACATCATCCCAGCAACACTCAAAGGTAGTTTTTTAAATTAAGTATTATTTCAGTAGGCCCCTCTTCCAGGAAATCAAAGCATTTGTATCTAAAAATCAGTAATTTTATTACTGGTAGTTTCTGCAAGTGATTAAAGCAAGAGTGAGACTCACAGTCTCACTGAAGACAGATTATTATTCTAAAAGCTGTCATACTTACACTCAGAGACAGAAAGAAATATATAAATATGCAAAGCATATGTACAATGAGAATCAAACGCATCCTACTTCCCAACATCCTTCTGTACTGGTTTTCAGTCTTGGGGGCCTGTTACTTTATTATTCTTGGCAGTGTGCAATGACTCAAAATAAGCCTTGTTCTTCAGCACAAAGAAACCCTTTGGATGCTCTGTGAAGTAGTTTTATCAAGTACCAGTGGCTTCAAGTATCAATCTATTTCTAGTACTGGGTGTACTGATTTAACAAAGCTGCAAAGATGGATATATAAAATTTTATATAAGTTGTCTATAATTTGGTCTTGCACCTGTATGAGTATTTCCTATACAGCTTTATTTGTATTTATAGTTCTTATGTGCTGTCTTGTTTTCTCCCTGTAGGTCTGTCACCTTCGAACACATTTGGCAAAAGCTGAAACTAAAGCCATCATCAGATTATCTGTTGCATTACAAAATATCATAGACAAATTAACACAAAAGCATGGATTTAATCTAAAACATTTTTTCTTCTTACCATTTTCAAGCCAGAATTGCTTAATTACAAAATATGTAATTCTTTTAAAATTAAATTCCATCAAAACCAACTAAAGAACACAGATTACATCCAGTTAATCTCTGATCATATTCTTGACATTTGGGTCACAGAACATGAATTCCTTATGTAGAAGGAAAGAGGCATCATATTCTGAAGATGCATATTCTGCGCTGCTTAATCCCACTGTGCACCTGAGGCCAGTCCCACTGGCCCCAGGCACACTCAGCACTTCACAAATCCACACTTGCTGGCTGGCACATCTTCTGCTTACCCGTCTACAGGCATTAATGCGAGTCTTGACCCTTCCCCCAGCCCTCAAGTCTAATGGGAATTAGAAATAATTTCTTTGATATTGCTATTCTTCAATAGCAAGTCAAAACTGGCCTGCTATTTCAGAGCAAGGCTGAAAGCCCCTTCCCTTCAGTACAGTTTTGGGGGAATATGACAGCTAGGCAGCTAAACAAACCCTCTACTGCTCAGCCAGTACATCCCCTTCCCCAAGGGGACACTGTACCTATGCTATTCCTCAGAAAAATCTGTGTGTCCTGTTCCAGTAACACAAACTCCCTAGGCAATCTAGTCCAGTGCTATACTGTATTTACCACCATAAATTGTTTAATCTGTCATCTGAACCATTCTCATTGAGTTTCTACTTTATTACTTCTTGTGCTAAACAGGTTGTTTTGTTATTTGGTATAATTTTGGTCTTTTTTTTTTTTAAACAGAATTCTATTTTAAGGATGTATCCTGTCTCCCCTTAGGGTTCTTTTCTGTGGACTACACAATTTCACTTTTCACCTTTTTTTTGACAGTTCCACAGATTTCTAATCATTCCTACTAGTGTAGATGCTCTCCTTGTCTCCAGAGGAGCTGTGATCAAACTGCACACAAAACTGCAGCCAAAGCCACATGCCACATGAACAAAGCAAGAAGAATATTCCATAGCCTCCATGAAATACTCCTGGTTTACCCTGCAATATAGCTTTCAGCTATTTAGCAATATTATGGCATTTTCAAGTCATGTTAAACTTGTTTAACACAACACACCTTAGAGCCTACTCTAATTAAAAGCCATTTGCTTATCTTCTCTATCCATATTTGTGCACTGGATCATTTTTTAAAGGCAGAGTTTTGTACCTTTCCTTACACTGCATGTTATTTCTTCAGAACAATTCTCCAATAGGACAGCTTTGGAATTTGACTCCTGTCCTCAGCTTCACTTGCTATTCCAAACCCAGGTCACTTGGTCTGTAAGTTTTGTCAGCTTATTTTCTGTTCCGTTTTCCAGGTCATCAATGACAATATATACCAGCAAAATGCCTATTCAATACATCTGCAAACTTCTCATCTATTTTTCCTTAATTTATAAAAACATAAGAGCTCTTATACCTTAAGAATGAGATAAAGGTACTACATTTATTGCTTCTCTTCTATCCATACCTCCTATCCTTCTACGGATGCAGTTTAGAGTAGATTGAAATACTTTTTCCTTGCGAATCCATTTTCCTGGTTTCTTGCAGATGTTCAGTACAATTTCAGTTATTCACTGCCAGCTTCCCTAGGAATTTAAGTTATACTGTCTAGTGTATCATTTCTTAGTTTTTACTTTTTATCTCTTTCTTAGCTTTTACTTTATCCTTTTCCCTTCTTCAGACTGCAGTCTTTTGTCCGGGTAATTGGTGTTAATTTTCTTAGCTACATGTCTGGAGTTTTATCACACCAGGGAAGGGCTGAAGGAATAAGCATTCCCAGTACTATCCGTCAGCAATCTTCTCTGAATATCTAACCAGTGCTTTCTTAGCCACCTTATCACAAATACAAAATGATTGTCTATCTCATTTAAAACACTTCCTAACTATTTTGGGATCTCATCTTTCCAATTCCGTCCCCAATACGCCTGTGCTAATTTATATTCAAATAATTTAATTCAATTCAATAATCAAAATGATTAAGCAATCATTTGGTTTCTGCTTCCCTTCTGCTTGAGAGCACAGAAACAGCAGTTTCTGAAAATTGTGTAAATTTTCTTCCATAGAACTGAGGAGATGCTTAGGTTTAATATATGTATCCATGTGATATTTCAACCCAAAATTTTATCAATTCAAAAGCTGTATTTGTACGATCACTTGATTTTACTTCTGTATTTTTAGTACGCATAATAGCCCTAATCGCAAAATCTGTTCCACAGAAACAGACAATGCCTCAACTCCAGAAATGTCCAATGCACCTTTAGATAAAGTTTTACACCAGTAAAACTGCAGAAAATTAAACTGGGTTGTAATATATTATATGTAGAAATATAATTTGGTGAATATAAGGAACCTGCAATTGTCCTGCTAATAATTACTAAAAACAATCAAACTTAGAATGTACTCTGAGAGGAATCTGAGAGAATGAAAATATAAAAAGAGGGAAAGTATATTTCCACAGCATAATGAAATTCCCATTATAAAAGGTTCTCTACAATTTTCATGACCTGCAAGTGCATTTTAATTAATTTCAATGTTTAAAGCAGTACTCCATACACATTCTTAATCTAAGAATATTCATGCTATTGATACTGGATTATTAAGTGCCAGATATGCAAATAGTTTAGCCTAATTGCCTGTTACTGTACAATTTGAGTCTCGTAACAAAGATTGCAATCTAAGGATAATACGTTCCCTCAGAAATAAAATCCAGTTGCTTTTTCACTGTTTCACTGATAAACTTCACATCAAAGGGACCCCATGTTTTAAATTATGTGTCAGCTTTTACAGGATATTACAGAAACACAATATATGTCTGTCCTTGAATGAAATGTTCTTGCTCAGCTATGAGTCATATTTGCATCTACTTAAAAGCATAGACATTTGTTAGATCACTGTTTAGCTACAAGACAAAAAGAGATGTTAAATCATTTCCATCACCATAGTTCACTTCTATGTAACAGTACAGTTAATGCAAACATTTATAATTTTGTCTCAAGGATACAATCCAATGGCAATATATTGGCATTTTACTGAGTATGATATAATCAAAATGCCTACATTTCAAAATTGCATTAAGAGTCCACTCTGAGCTTTAAAGGTTCACCTACATTTACTGAAAAGAGCTAAACAATACTAGACAGTGAATTTTACTTAGATTTCCCATATCTTCTGTTGTCTCCATTTTGTCATAAATGAACTGTTTAAATACAGGATTATTCAATCGCATCTATTTCTTCTGTATATTCCTCACCTGAATTCCATGAACTGACCAATTTATGCTCTCTTACTTCCTATGTAATATAAACAGAATTCATATGAATCAATCTTAATACGTATAAATCAATTTTACCCTCCCCAATAAAACAATTAAGGTGTTATTTTCATTATTGTAAAGAAAAACAAGACATTAATGGTACACTCTTAAATGAAGACATACCCATGCTGAATCATTGTGAGTCACATAAGACACAGCAGAATTGAAGAGATCTTTTGATATAGGTCAAAGGAGATGGGACACCACACAGGTCTGATTCCAAGTACCACAGAAATCGATCTAAGGAAGTCAAGGCTGTCATTTATACCTCATCCTTTTGACAAGAACAAATACCGAGACAACTAGACTGTTGAATAAGAATGCATTATTTTAATAAAATAAATTTATTAGAACCATGGTTCAATAAATGCACACTACAGGACAGAGTTCTCTATCTTTTGTTTTAAACACAATTTTAACTCACCCCTTTGCACTCTACAAACTCATCATTCCCTCTGCCATTTATTCTAACAGCCTAAGCAATCATTCACATGCACTATCCAAGGCAGTATCCTTTACCAGGGGAAAGAAAATATTTAGAAATAATAGATCCAGGAAATGTGAAGTGAAAAAGAGCTATTGTTCCACTGCTGGAAGAGATGCTAATCTCACACCTCAGGTTTTAGGTTATCGCTTAGCAATGGTAAAATCTAGTACATTCAAACATGTTCAGATTTTCTGATGTCTTATTTCTGTAACTACTCCAGTTTTCTAATCCATTGATTAAATAAAGACATCAGGGCCTCTGGTAGGATTCATTTGGGATATATAAGATCTGCAGAAACACAGATGGTTTCCAGAACCAGTCAACTAACAGTGCTCATGAATTTCAAAGAACAAGAAAGAGCCAGGCAGACTCACTACCTGTGCTGAGTTTATATTCTGGGGGTGAAGCACAACTCCACTGAAATTTACTATCAAAATCTTGAGGACTTCAGTAGAAACAGGAACAAAAAAAGTTATTACTTCTTGGGAAATTTTATCTGTTCACAAGTCAAAATGGAGAGAGGAGATGCCTGTAAGAGTTTTAAGATGGAAGTTTTTAACCACTGAACCTATATATGGTGAGAAGTGCTTCAGAAAGCAACAGTAGATTAGATAGATAATTTGGGGGTTCAGGAAAAAGAAAATGGAGGAAAACAAATACAACTGTGTTTGTCAGTGGAGAGGTGCACTACTCATAGAAGAAACGCTCTTGCAAACCACACAAACATTAAAAATAAATCACCATGGCTATACTCTTGTGGAGACAAGGAAAGATTGAAGCTGATTCCAACTATATCAGCATAAAGTCAAGATTTTTTCCTTCCCAAAACCCACAGTTTAAACTCTAACTGTACTTCTCAAACAGAAATATGCCAATGAAACAAGTTGAAGGACTTATGAAACCTTAGATATTCAAATGATAACCTTCATCTTGAAAAATTAAACCCACTGTTATATCATCAAAAAATGCAACCTCAATAAATAAACCCATTGGAATAAAGTAAATACAGAAAATAATTCCTTTCCACAATAAAAAATATTCAATCATGAATTAATTCTGATTTTGCCCAACTTCCAAACCAGAACAGTATCACACCTCTGGTATACTCAAGTTTAGAAGCTCTGACTAGTAAGAAACCACTGATTTTTTTGCCCTTAGTCTCCCAGATGATGTACCTTTTTAGACCCACCTGGAACAGACAATCTGAAATGCATGAAAAGTTTGCAAGTACTACAGAACAGGTCAGGATTTCTCAAGTTACAAAAGAAACATAACAGAGCAAGAAGCATTTATAGCCAATGTTCTCCCTCTGCAGGGTGATTACATCACATTCTCAAGAAACAGCTTGCTAGCTTCAACTAATCAGAGTTCCTACAATTCCCTGAAATATTAAATGCAGTAAGAACTCAAAAATAAAAAACTCATTATACTTACCTTTCCTATTTATTTCTACTAAGTATGGCTTTTTTTAAACACATTGGACAGGTATCTTTCACCACAGCTTAGTACCAGTTTAAGGTGGATTAGATACTGAGCAACTGGAAAGAACACCATGTACCTTCAGATCTCTCTGGCCCATCTTCTTCTCTGCATCTTTGACTGGATCATATGAAGAACTTGCAGCAACAATGATTTTTTGCTGCCTGGCTTCCCGAAGAGCTTTCTGAGTGGGACCTTCAAACTCTTTCTTCCTTGTACAATCGTGGACTATGAAATAAAACCAAGAAAAATATCGTCAGAATGCTTTTTACTTACTCTTTTGGAAGATCTCTTTAATTAATATTAGGTAGACACGCAAAATTCTTAAAGAAACACCATTTTAAATAAAGAGATATTGAGGTTACTGTGCCAAGACCACATGTAGCTCTGCTCCACAGATTATTTTTGATCTGATTTAGCTTACCCTAAAGGTACCCTAGGCTTTGCTCCAAAAATGCAGCAGTCTTGCAGTATAGAGAGTCACAGTGAAATGGGTGCATTCTTTCATGTCCCATAAAACCAGGAGAAATATTGGCTCACTGCATGTCCAATGCAATATCCATCACCAATGCATTATTCTGATTTACAGGCCACATTTCCTTTTTCTTCCCTGCACTGTTTCCCAACCCCACTTTCCAACAAGGCATTACTTATGAACTGGTAACTCAGAGAAATCCTACACAGGTAACATAGCTGTAACTCAAAGAGGTGGAAAGGAACAGGAGCAAGAGTACAGCACATGTGGACTGCAACACAATGCATCTGCCACGAGCTGGCAGAAAGGACACTGTTCCCTGACAGTCCTGGTATTGGCAGCTCACACATGCCCAAATACAGTCCTTTGTGAACCCTGTATCTTATTGCAATGCTCTGTTAGATGTACACGGATCTACAAGATAAAGAATGTAATACTGAATTCCAACAGTGTGTGGGCACTTACATCCCTCCAGTTCTTGGAAAAAAGCACATTATACAGCTAAAATTCAGACTAAAACAAATGTACTTCACACTACCCAATTCTAAATGCTTGCTCTTGTAAAATGGTTTGATTAAGACCTTGACACCAAAATGCAAACTTGCTGACTTAAAAGGTGGAAAAAAATCCCATTCCCTCCACTTCTGAGGCAAAAAAACCAGATCAAGCAAACTCAAAACCTTCCTGTATACCCAACCTGAGTAAAGGTAGAATTAATGGAAAGAACTGAATTAACAAAACATCTGTGCTCTCACTGCTTTAAAAGTCACAGCTACTGTCACAGATATCCTGAATAATAACTTTCTCTAAGGAATGATATACAGCAAAATGGGTTTATGTATCAAACACTTTCTACTCACTTAGTAACTGCTATCTACTAACATGTTGCTCACGGAGTATTTGGTTTGTTGGTGCTTTTGAAATACACATAAACTAAGAGTTACAACAGTTGAAGAGCTTTAAAAGTCAATAACTATTACCAAAAAAAATAACAAGTTCCAAAGAACCATTGCACTAAGAAGCCAACAGCTTGAGCTACATATTTTCTATTCTGGTGGTGTTGTACAGGGAATGGGGACAAACAGGTCCAAGTACTTCAATTGGTGCATTTTAAATTTCTTTTTCCATGACCTTCTAACTACAATTGCATCAGATCAAGGAAAGGAAAAGCACAGCTAACAGTCTCAGCAATGAGTTTATTCAACCATAAGTAAAGAAACTCATTGAGTTCAACTTTTGAGTATAATTGGGAAGTAAATAAGCAGTTGCTGTTTTTAGGAAATATAAGAAGAGTACTGAGCAAGGAGCAGTTTTATAACATGTTTATAGAACCAGCTGTTACAGCAGCATTCACGTAAGTCCATAAGCAGCCCACAATCAACACAGTTTAATTCCTGCAGGAAAAGGTGGTCTTTTCTCAGAACACCACTTAACAGTATGTTTTGATCCGTAAGTAACAGTGTGAGAGCTCTGTAAATATACACCAATAACATAAATAAAATATCAGCTCTCTCTTGCATAATTAGATTCCTCTACCTATGAGCTTGCTATCACATCAGGAAGGACCAGATTTAAAACAAAAATAGTTTTTAACCCAAATCTTCTTTTAAAAGTTTCCAAAATTCCTTTTTAAGAAGTGATCTGAACTCAAAATACAGCTTTTCTTTCAGAGTGATTTCTGAGTGACTATAGGAGAGAGAGGATCAGTCCATGAGATGACAAAGTCCTAACCAGAACTGTTAACTAGTTCCTCTCCAACTACTACATGTTCTTCCTATCAACTTGAAACAAGCAAGGCAAGAATTAGGAAATAAAACTTAGGTCTCTTTAGGTTTCCTACAAATTATTACAAGTTTTTCTCTTGAAGGTTTTGTGTAAAAACTAAACAGCAGCCTGGCAATGAGACAGCAAAAAACTCCTAGTAAATAAATTACAGGCTCTGTATTGTGGATTCTATCTTATCCTCTTCAATTGCTTGAAATGTACCAGGCTGAAAGCTCCCACGTCAAATGCCTGAGTAATAAAGTCCAGAATAGTTGACCTAAATTTAACATTAAGTACTGTTAATTTTTTCTACCTAGCTGCCAGACACAAATTTACAGTGCATACTTGTGGTGAATATTAAGAAGCTTCCCTTTGTTCTTTACTGTGCACTACATGACTCACTCAAAAAAAAAGCAACTCCAAGCATAAAAACCAAACCCACAGTCACAGAATGGTTTACATTGGAAGGGATCCTAAAGCCCACCCAGTTCCAATCCCCTGCCATGGGAAGGGACACCTTCCACTAGACCAGGTTGCTCAAAGACCCGTCCAACCTGCCCTTGAAAAGTTGCAGGGATGGGGCAGCCACAGCTTCTCTGGGCAATCCGTTCCAGTGCCTCATCACCCTCACAGTAAAGCATTTCTTCCTAACAGGTAATTTAACCCCACTCTCTCAGTTTGAAGCCATTCCCCCTTGTCCTCTCACTACATGTCCTTGTAAAAAGTCTTTCTCAAGCTTTCTTGGACTGGATGTGCAGAACCATTCAGCAAACCCAAAGCTAACTAAAAGCCACTCTCAGTGCCCTTTAGCCAAAGGCAGCATTCCAGGTGTTCCGCAGCCAAGTCAAGCTGTGGGACAGACGCAGCATCAGGAGCAGTGAAGGGCAATCCCAGCTGCTGGGCAGAGCCACTCTCTTTTCTTCAGGCTCTGCACTACAGTGAAAGCAAACACCTGGCCAGGACCATCTCACCTCAGCCAACGATCACTTGGCACTCTGAGTGCGCTCTGTCTCCTGACTAGAGCACACCAACACAGAAAAGTCAGCCCAGAAGAGACAGCAACGACAGAAATGCAGTTGTAGGTCTCCTTTCAGCACAGATTTGCAACTGCAACAGCAACAGTTCCTTCCCAACTAACGAACTGAGAGAAAAATGAAGCAAACATTTCTCCAGCATCCAGGCACTGCTTGTTTCTCAAGACTGTATTTCTACTGTCTGAGGAATAAAAAAAAAAAATCAAGAGGCAACAGAACATGATCATCCTTCAAGAGGCAGCAGAAAGTATTTGGACAAGAGACAATATCACCCACTGACACACGAGTATGACCTACAGAGTGCAATAAAAATTATGTACTATTAGAGCACAAAGGACTGAAAAGAAATGAACTGAAATACTAATTAATTTATGATACCCAAGATATGAAGCAAATCAAGACTTGTACAAGCATGTGGGCGGTTGATGAGTTTAATTTATGTTGAAGACTGAGTGACAAGGGGCTTTTTATATAATTATTTATCAAGTGGTTCCCCTGCTTGTCACTTTCTGGTGTTATAAAGTGCTCTTAAGATTTTTGGAGAATAAACAAGAGTGAACAGCCAGAGAGTAGTTTTTGGAATCACTCAAACAACAAATAAAAGTATGTTTCGTATGAAAACAAGACAGATGGGGCATCCACACTGTAAGACACAAGCATAGGAAAGAACCCACGCTACATATCCTCAAGCCAGGGTGTACTTCAATAGTCAAGGAAATGCTTGTTGGCCTCTTCGCTCAACCACAAACAGAAAAACACAATACGAAACCAAACATGTTTATGTGGCTACTATTCTTTTTCTCAGCCTTGTCTTTTCCAGAGGAATTTTACACAACAGAAGTTAACTCCATGAACATGGGAACAAACCACAAAACAAAAAGATTAAAATTAGCCCATCTGGAACAAATGCTTCACCTGGAAGTTGTATAATATTTGTAGGGTTCTCTCATTTCAAATAAACAGCACTCTCTGATGGGAGTCCTGCTCCTGACTACAGCAGGGAAGTAAATACTTTGTTGTCAGAGGACTCAGCTCACCATTTACCCTTTTCATCATCTCATTTATTTTCAGGAGAATTTAAGAAACCTGGTTTCTTTGAGACTTATCTTACTATCAAATGTAGCTGCAGTTGGAAAATAGGTTCAAAATTATTGGTGGGAGTGATGCTCTCAAGGAATGTGATAGCATGGCCTTCATTTACTTAGGAAAACAGAGGTGTTAAGGTTTCTCTGATGGAGTTAGAAAAAGTAATGTAATATTTACACAGGGAAGTAGTGCAGTAACATACAGATAAGAATATTATTCCAGTAGGTATTATATCACCTTAGCAACCTTCTGTAAAAATGAGACACGCTAAAGTAAGAGGCTGGATTTCATAACACCAGCACTTTCAAAATGCTTCCAGACGCCCATATGCACCATCTTCAGAGAGATGAGAAACAACACACACACCCCCCCCCGCAAAAAAGGGGATATTAGTGGGTGCAATAACAAAACCAGACACAAAATAACTTCCTGGGGCAAAGTCCTTCCCAAGTTACAAACTCCATATTGCCGTCAGCAGTCTCACTCTCCTTAGTGAATACATTGCAGAATAAAACATTCAAATTACAAAGCTGCTGCTCCAACAGCAGGTCAGCTGATAAAATGTTTACAATGCGAGTATTTTTGATTTACTCTTATACCAGATTTTGAAATGCATCACAACAACACAAAACTCATGACCAGTCTGAGCCTGGTGATGGGAATATTTTACCTTTTGCCTCAGAAAGCTGCTTAACACATCCAGAGTCTAAATTTTCTAACACAGCCTGCAAACCTGTAACCTGGAAAAAGAACAAGAGCAGAGAGTATGAAAACATTGCTTTTGAGGTATCTGTTCACAACACACACCATTTATGCCTGTGTACTTTATACATTTCATCTATCATTTTTTACTTTTGATTATTGTGTTGGCTTCCCACCAGCTGTCCGAACTCACAGGGCAAACCTCCCCCCTCCCTTCTTCTCCCAGGGCAAGGAAAGAAACTATAGAAACTGAAGAGCCTGGAAACAACCAAATTGTATCTATATATATATATATTATTTTACATATATTACAGCTATATACAGTTAGAATACTATGTACATATAAACCAAACCCCAAACAGTTCCCCAAAAAGGGGAAGGGAAGGGGAAAAGGGAAAAAAGGAAAAAAACCCAGATATACACAATCAAAAACTAAGAACTAGCAAAATAGAGAACTAGCAAAACTTAATCTCACCACGTCCCTTAGAAAAAACAGGATGGCCTGACACAGCCAGCACTCTCCAAGCTCCTGCGCAGTAGGCCAGCAGTCACTGCAGGCCTCAGCTCCAGGTAAGCGAGACCAACACAGAGACCCACTGTTCCCGAACCTCACCGGAAGAGAAGAGAGACAAGAAGCTTCCCTCCCCTCTTATTTATAGGCCTTGTTACGTAAAAACAGGATGGAATACCGGAAAATGGCCACTTCCCTAGATATGAACCTGGTTACCAAGGAAGGCCTACTACTAACCTACTACAATTATTGTCTCTAGGTTATGACAATTACTCCTAATTCAAGATTTTGGAAAGACCCAGGAAAACAATGCTATAAAATACATCCACCCAGAATCTCTCACTTTACAGCTCTATTAAAACAAAGCAGTCATACAGAGCACAAGGGCTCTGACTGCACCAGCAACTTTTAGCCACTGCTGTCACTGCATTGATCTCTAATTTAATGGCACGCTATGACCTACAGCTTTGTCATAACAACATGACAGAAAACATGGTGTTATGTGTTACAACCAGTCATTGCTCTGGGATGAGCACAGTTCCTATCCGGAAGAGTCTTACCTATGTCCCTGAAATTTCATAGCATTGGAACTTCCAATGTTTTGTACTCCTGAATCAGCATAAATCTATATGGACAGTAAACTTTTATTTTCTATAGGGCATTTGCTTTTATTTACTGAAATTTCAAACACATAATTCTCAGTGTTTTAAAAGTAAGCCCCCGGGTGACCTGAGAAAAACTGGAGGCAAAGGAAAGGAGGAAATGAGAGATCAGAAGAGAGTGCAAGCATGGTAAATTCTTATTATGTTACCCACATATGCTACTGCTGAAGTGCATTTGCTTAGGGTTTGTTTGCGGTTTTTTCTCCCTTTCTTTTCTTGCACAAACAACATATTAGTTAAACACATGTGAGAATTTTCTGTTCTTCATCTATCCTATCTGTGCTTATACTACTTCCTGCCTAAGGGGCAGAATATCTCATATACCAACCTATACATCAGACAAGATTATAGGAATAAAATACTACTCTATTACTCTACTCAAGACAGAAAAACTGTCTCTAACCACTTAATGTGGGGGGTTTTTTATAACCCGTAGGTCATTCTGGGATGTATTTTGGGAAAAAATAAAATGATAAACTGTTATAAAGTTTAAATAAGCTATTTCTAAAGGCATAGAGGGAAGCACATGAATCTGTGTGAGTATCACACCATTCCTTAAGCTTTGACACGAAAAGTGTAATAGGGTCTGCACATGGCTGACTCATGGAGAGCAGCACTGAGCAAGTACAGACTGAGAACAATTCCTTTGTGGCACTGAATTCTACATATATTCAAAGCTAACATTTCACCAAATACCATGCAACTCACAAAATATTCTGCTTCAAACTACTGCAGAAATGGGTTGTTTTATCAGAAATGTCCTGTCTATTCACCCAGTAAAAAGCAAAAGCGTTCCTTACAGCCTTGTGCTCACCACAGTTTTACCTGCCCCACTGCTCTGTCTCGCTCCAAACTAGTTAACATTTTCTGCTTCAGTGTAGTCTCATATTTTTCAGACAGCTGCTTCAGTACTGGCTCATAGGATGCATAATGTGCCTTCAGCCTGGGAACAAGAGGAGGAAAAAATTATTTCTCATCGATGAGTTGAATCAGAGATTTGTGTCTGCAGTAACTTCTCCCCTCCCCAAATAAAAGAGTAGAGGTTCCAAAAGGTCAACACAGAGGAGACAGCAACACTATTGTGTAAACCACCCAACTGCACAAGAGGAAAAAAAAAACCAAACAGTAAAACCCCTCAGATCAATAAGAGGATTCACAGTTTGTTTCGTTGTATCTTAAAACAACTCATCTAATTTTGACCCATTCTTAATCCTTCACACACATCCGGCACAATAATTTCTGCTAATTTGTTTTCTTGCAGATGGGTGGTATTTCATTGGAAGAAAGAATTACAGCTGTTATCTGACTACCAAATAAGGTCCTCATCTAGACAAAACAGTCAGACTGTGATCAGTATTTCTTTCTTCACTGCACATTACACTGAGAATGCTTAACCACTTTAATTCCTCAGACCAAAAGACTCAGATATAGAATCTCTCAAGAGAAACATGGGACACAGCTCCAAAACCACTGCATTCTGCAAGAAGCTGAATCATAGAGGACAGGTCAATGCTTTCTTGCATTAGCATGTTGGCATTTCAAAGTTGAACATGCAGAACAAATAGCTGCCATTATATGCACTCACTGCCAACAGTACCACCAAAACTCTGTGAATTAACTGCAGCTGAAGATGTAAGCCACGCCCCAGTGTTATTTTAAAACAAGTGCCAGCATAAACATGTGCAAAGAAGAGATTCTAAGCTCAGTTCATTTTTAAAAATGAAATTACTCTAACTCAGTAGCAATGGGCTGGTTTGGACTTCTTTGCAACCAAAGCAACATAGCAAGTTTCATACTGGAAGTTCAAGATGACAGAAAATGCCAATTATGGGAATCATGAATACAAAGGTTCTGAACTCTGTGTGATACCAGTTACCCTTGAGACGGGCAAAGCTTCCAAAAAGAAATAACTACGTATTAATGGCAAAAAATAATCTCATTTATATTTCCAACTATTAGAAATACTATGTATTTATTAATGCCACATCACAACTTAGAAAATACACCAAAAAATAATTCAAAATTCTTTGAGCAACGTGGCAGAACAGTCAGATGGAACTGCTATTTACCAGGACATTAGCTAAATGCACTTCAAATTCCACAATGTTGTCTCATTACCAGGCAATAATTCAAGACATTATCTTTAATGCCACATGTGTAGCAATTAAAATTATTTTTTACCTTTTCATATCACAAATCAGTCTGTTTTTCTCCTGGACCACTCGCTTATGGTGCATTCGATGGAAGTCTCGTTCTTTCTGCATTTTCAGGAGAGCCTCTTTTGTTTTACTATGCGTAAAACCACAAAATGCAAGAGAAGTCCTATTAATTACATCAAGCTCTGTTGAATACATATAGAATTATTTGTCAGATATGCACATGCCTACTCAAGTTGGAAGTTTTTGCCAGTATACTCTGTGGTGGAGAACATGTACTTTTGAAGTCTTCTTGCTGCCAGCTGAGGTACAAAGCCATGGGTGCTCTTCCCTCAGATCCTTTAGATAAAATCCATTAGGACTCTGCCATTATAAATCGCAGAGTTGAGGTCAACTTTAAGAACAAGGAGTTTCATGGAGGTACATATTCAACTTACAGGTGATAAGAAAACAATACTCTTGTTTAAAATTCTACATGGGAGTATATTGATAATACTGAACATACTGAAAATAGTGATTTTTTAATGTCTACATCACATCTGGAGCCCAACATTGGTACATGCTGAAAGGACACACACAGAAGGATAACTGCATTGTTGTCTTTCAAATACATTTGGAGAATCTTCTGGAAAAAGTTGGGCTAGAAAAGTTTTAGGCTCTCTTCAGTCATGTTTGTAACCTGTACCCAAGTGTTCCCTGGATGGGACAGATGGAAACAAAAGGAATCCATTTCAAAATGAATTGTAAACATACTGATAAGCTGTTATTCTCTAAGCACGTTCCACACACAGCCATGGGACACCCTGAGTTGCTCCACTCCATAAATATAAAAGAAAATACTTTCTATATATTCAGGACATTTTCTTCTTGCTTTCACTGATACTGGTTTGGCAGAAAAGATTGTTTAATTGCAAAGGAAGCTTGAAATTACTTTGCACAGAAATTAGATATTTGCTTCTTGCAAAAATAAAGCTCACTTCCTCTGCAACAGGAATTGAAGAATTAGAAAAATCACTATTGCAGGGGAGTATGCCAAAATCACAGGTCCAGGAAGAACATCCATAACTGGCAGTGCATTGAATTTAATTGTACAAGTAATTTATATTTGCTGTATAAGCATTTGCTATATTTATTACCTATAGAAACTACCATATTTATAAGTGTACATTTACGTGAGAATTGCTGCTTGTAGCAGAGACCTCAAGGGCAGAGTGAAGCATCACGTGGTGTGTGCACCGGCACAAACACCAGGAATTGTGAAACAGAGGAACTCAGGGTATTGGTATGGGACACAAAGCAAAAATTAATGATTCTGCTCAAGCCTCTGTGAGCAGCAAAACATTTGAGAGGTAAATGAATCAGTGGTCTCAGGACAGTTCTGTGAAACAGCTCCATCATGACACCATGCTGAAAATCTGACTTGCCATAAAGACCTTGAATACAAAACCTGCCCCCTCAGAGCTCACAGGTGGCTTGTTCCAAGAGTAAAAGATGCTGCACCAGCCATAGCAAATACAATATCCATTTCTTTTAGTTAAGATATATGTCAGAGCCTACAGCTCTCTCCATCTGAACTTCTCTCCAGCAAGTACTTCCATAAAAACAGCAGAAGAGGGCAGGGCCCAATAAATCCAAGCAGGTTTTCAAAGGCAAGTTACGTGCCCCGCTCCAAAGATGCTGCAAGTTGTAGCCCTACAATTTTAATTGGAATAAAGACAGTTTTAGAAAACAACCCCCCATGCTTTTACTCTATGACACTTGGCAGCAAACATGTTGAATGCACTACAAAATGAAACAGATGCAT
Organism: Oxyruncus cristatus; assembly: GCA_013399855.1. Lineage (NCBI taxonomy): Eukaryota > Metazoa > Chordata > Aves > Passeriformes > Cotingidae > Oxyruncus > Oxyruncus cristatus. The sequence goes on from VXAY01006538.1 coordinate 49,631, forward strand.
TTAAATATGGTGCTCAACACAAAGAATGTGCACTTTTTGTTTTTTCCATTGTGTAAGTGGAGAAATATGTGCAGGAATACTTAGATTTTGGCACAGAAATAGGAGATCAGCTGAGGATTTTATTGCTGGTGTTGGCACTAACTCTAATAATAAATATGACTTCCAGGATTGCTTTATAGTTTGACCGTTACTTTGGCTATAAGCTGGGTATGTATTTGTGAGTGTACTCCAAAAAATCAGGACAGAAAGGTACCTGCAAGTGTTTATGCTTCCTATCTGATGTTGTGAACTCCTCAGGCAAAAGCTGTACACAATTTTCACTCCACCTACCTAACAAGTCCCTAAGCATTTTAAGAGCTTACAAATACAACTCAGTCATGATGATTAACACAATTAACATGATACAACATTTTTCCAACTACACGTGTCTAAATAAATAGGCAATACATAGGGTCTGGCCATGGGAAAACAAAAATACATGGTATTCAAATTATTATAAATCATGAAATAGCCAGACTATTATTGCTATGAAACTGAAATCTATTGTCAAAAAATATTACTAGAATATTAAAGGGCAAGACATCACTGAAGACAATGAATTAAATTAACTAGTCAAGTGTAAGAGTTAACAATTTTCAGAGTAATTTTCAAATTTTTCTGGCATATTGGAAAGAACACCTATGATTCCACTGGGGAAATACTGCAGCAGACAACACCCCTTACCAAGCAACCAGGGCTCAACTGCAGCCTTCAGGATAAAAGAAAGGGAGCACACCTAAGGTACTCCAAACTAGTGGCACATAGAAAACCAAAGTAAAATTAGTTTTGCTTCCTTTCACCAAACAATGGTCACTTTTAGAAATAATTAAATAAAAATCTGCAGTGTATACAGACCTGAAGGTAATAACTAGAGGTAGCTATGGAGTAAAATAATTATGCTGACATTTATTTCTTTTAATGTATGCAGAGACATCTCAAGATGCCTTCAGGCATCGGACAAGCTATAAAAAATACATACTGTATACAGGAAGTGAGGCTGACTAATTCTCTCTTTAAATAATGTAGCACCACAGTAAAACGTAACCAGCCTGCAATCTACTCTATTTGCCCACCTGCTTGCATGCAATCATGTAAATACTGTATTAAAATACCCAAAATACAATTACAGTTTGCTTCTAGACACTAAATCTCTTCCATCAATTACCAAACAACATTAAAGCAGGAGGTAATTGGTTTACAGTCATTTATCCTGGTCCTCCATACTGCCTGAGTCCCAAATAACATCTCTTTTCTGCAAGATGGTTGTCAAGAGTACCAAGCTCAGACATATCAAATGTAATTAAAAGCTTCACAGCACTGTAGCTCTCAATCAATGTTTTCTGACTAATCCACAGAGGAAAATACAGGACTTGCTTTTGCTCACAAAGCCTTGGTTTCTACCCAGTGAAATCAGCAATTCCTTAGTGCTCTTAAGCATTCTGTTTTCTGCATAATTCTCTGTCAAAGAGAGAGACTCAAAATGTCCTCCAGGTAATTTTGACTCCTGCTGAAATATTATCTTTACCATAGCAAAGGTACTGACTCAAGTTAACGAATGTATGAACAAGAAAAAAATGCTGTTAATAGTCACTACACTAAACGGATTTAGTATAGAGTATTATGATCTGAGTTTATCCAAAAGACATGAAGGAACATTGTGACTCATGGTATATATTGCAAAAATGCTCAATTTCACACATTTCAACAGTGCAACAGTACTGTTTTAATTCATATATAATTCAAAACAATTTAATTGAAATGAATGTCACAAGTGCTGAACTTTTAAAATTAGTATCACTGAGAACTTTGTAAGTTGTTTGAAAATAAAAAGGATGAAAAGCGATGCAGTGACCACAAGCACAAACCAAGTTTCACACCTACTTCTACCTCCATTCTAGTTTTAGCCAACAACCTATGAAAATTGAGCTCTTCCTATGAGAGGAGAGAGGAGGACTAGTTTCAGTACTGTTCGAACAAGGTACATGCAGAATAAGTGCACTGTGTGACAGTAAATGCCAGTGAAAGACATTTGCCCACTTTTAATTTGTGTCATATAGAACTGCCCTGTATCTATCTCAGTGTTGGGTCTGGAGTAACAAACCAGGGCCGTGACCCATTTGTTTGCAACCAGAGCATTGCTACTTTAAGTTTCATTAAACACTAGAATTTGAAAAACAGGGCCCAGTTTCATTTCATGGACTGAACCTGAGTGTTGGGACTTATTTAACAGACAGCCTGTAGGAACCCAACCCACGGGCAATGTCTTTTCCCTCTCCCGCTTTCTTCCCATTGCACAGTCATGTCATCTACCTTTTAACTAGACATCTGCCATAAAAGGTTTTCTGGCACCCCATGGAATATAGAGATATTCTTATGGGAGAAAAACAGCCCATTCAGACCCCAGTGAAACGCTTTTGAGCTTTATGTTCTTAAACAATCATGTAGGAATGCAACAAAGCCAGAAAAACTCTTCTCAAATCATAATCCACTCAGATTATCTTGTTACAGTATGTTCTGTTTCATACAGGGGGCAGGGGGTGGGGAAGGGGAAGAAGAAAGCAAAAGAAGTGGGAAAAAAGACAATAAAACTTGTTGAAATTACTACTGACAGGGATAAACCTCAGGAGGGCCACACTTTGTACTTCCTTCTTTTACCACGCATTATTGCTTCTTACTCTCCCCCATTCATATGAGACAATCCTTAAATACCCATTGTCCAAACAAACTGCAGATAAAAGAAAGAAATGTTTTCTATATGGTCTGTCTCCTGGTGCAACATTGTGTTTAGACTACACAACATCTGCTGCTGTTTACTTAACTACTTGACTGTGGCCAATTAATTCATTCATTTAAAACGTAATAAATCATTATGATCAGAAAATAATTTAATTATCATTATCAGAAGCAATGATTATTTAAGAACTGGATAGTTATTTTCATATAAACGAAAAATCTAGATGAAAATTAGCAGCTTGAGCAATTGTGAGGACAACCAAAAAGATGGAGTTATTTTTTTACAGTTCCATATTTTACAACTGGCAAAACCGAAGTGAGTGCATCATTAGGTCTGAGGGTACATTCATGTGCAGCTGAACCATTCCCCAGAAAAGCCCATGTGACATGGAGTTCATTATCTCATTTCTCCATTCTATAGGCTAAATATTTTAACTCTCAAGACTGAAGCACAGCTGACTTATAAATCAACTACTACAATGTACCCAGGAGTATAATCAATGATGGTAATTTACACTGACACCACATTACCACTAGGGCCAGAGTGATAGATTTTCTGCAATTAAAAGAAGAAGCATATAGTGATTTTTTTTCCTATGCTGAAGGTTTGTGGTAGCTGTAATTTACAGTACTGTAATACAAAACACACATAATTTATTTTTTACTTCTACCTATTAGACTCTCACGATTCTCCACAGCAATTTGTTGTGATTACTGGATATTAAAATTTATTTTTGGCCCAGAAAATACAAATAGAAGAAATAAAGATTTACATTTCTAACAGAACTCGGAGAAACTTGAACTTCAATTATAAATGTCACCCAGAAGTAAAAATATGCGCAGCCAGCATAACAAACAGGCACTTACTATTTTTTACTAAGTACTTGTGTTTGCTTTATCTGACCATTCTTACCATACAGAAAAGTTTCAATAAGGCCAAATAACATACATGGCAGCAAGTTTATAGTTTTCCAAATCTTTCTTCAAGCTCATATTCTCAGCCTCCAGTTGCTGGTTGTGGGTGTACACAGCTGGAACCAAACCAGCATCTTTGACTGTGAGCACACCCCTCTCAATGAGTTCATACCTAGGAGAAGAGAAACAAGTATTTTATTCCACATTTCCATTTTCTCACTTCACTGATGTCTGCCTTCTCATGCTACCGTTTACCTAAAGGAGAATCACAAGGATATTCATCACCTCAAGGCATTTGCCTTCTATGATCATTAACAATTCACAACAGTATTATCCCACCACACTGTTCCATTCTACTGCTTTTCATTCTAAAATGTATATTGTTCATAATAGTCATGACATATAACAGTACTTAAAATTAAACAATTCTTCCCTTCCTTTCTTTTAAATAGCTTAAATAAAAGAAACAAATGTTCTTTTTCAAATAACATTTGTCCTTTTATCTCATATGCTTAAATATATGCAAGATTTTTTTTTTTAAGGACTCAAATAAGCTCCAGATAATGAGGATCACAGATTCTGAACTATCTTGAACATGAAATACAGAGCTCAACTAGGGAAATTTCTTCATTCCTTCCTGTTTACTTTTTTTCCCCTCTCCTTTTTTAATTATATTTACCAATATTTACCTATTTTACCAGCCCCTGAGAAAACATGATTATGTGAGGTAGAAGCCTGAAGGCTGCTTTAGTTAAATACTTATTAAATACAGACTAACTTGGATTTTGAGAAGTAAAAGAGAATCTGAAGCAGGCTGTAATGCTGGGTAGCAACACAGGAATCTCTATAGCCCCAGCAATAAAACCTACTCATTAAGTATCATATTACAGGACTATCTTGTGGCAGTATGTCAGCAAAAGCTAAGGACAGTACAGATACAGAGTGAGACCTTAGCCGTGACATCAGTTCATCTCAGGCTGAATGGAGTTATAACTAACTGAAATCAGACAAAGACCATAACCCCACAAGCATCTGCCTCACTGGGAAGATGTTCTGGGTGGGAACTTACTAGAAGGATCAATATGAACATTATTTGCCCTTCTCAGGTGAAAAATATATTCCATCTGTGCATTATTTTGTTTCCAAGTAATAAGGAAGTACGAAAAGAACAGCAGTAAATAGAAATAAAAGTCGCATTAAATGCTATCTCCCACACCTAGGTAATAGCAGCTGATCTGAAACCTGAAGCCAGTAAGCAGAGCATTCCTTGATCATAATCATGCGGCAGAAACAAAAAGCATTTCTAGAATAAGGAATTCTTACTTGACAAGCAACCTTTACTTAACATCCTCCAAAACCTTAAGGGGAACGTTAGTAATTCTGTCCAAATGACTTCCTACAGTCACCTACTTATCTGCATTCTGTGGATACTTCCAGGAATGCTCATCCCTATGAATTAAGCTGTCACATTCACCACCAGTAGATGAAAGATTTTTGAAAAATTAAACTGAACATGTCCAAAGAAAAATTCATTCTATCATCACTTCATTTTCTTAAGTAAATTACAGTAGGAACAGGCTTTAATACCAAGAAAGAAGCTTAGCTGTTTTGTGTTTTTTTCAAATAAACATTGATGCACAGGTACAATTCCTACCAGAAATACTGCAAATGAGGGCACCTCTGATGGCAGAAGATACCAACTCTACATGGTCCTTAGCTTGCCACTGAATGTCTTAACTACACTTTATGAAAACCATCAAATTTCTGCCTGAACACTCAAATATGGATAACTGATGAACTTTGATTCCAGCAGAGCTAAAAACTCTGAAAGACAATTTCCATGAAACACACTTAATAGCAAACTCACTACGCCCTTGTCTAAGAACACTAGTAAAAATTAATGCTTTGTGCATGTAGCAGAAATGGAAAACCACACAACAAACTGCATTGTGAAATCTCATTATCTCTCATCAACCTTGTCTTGCAAAACTTAAAGACCTCCCACATCCTGAGCCAGCTGCCAAAAAGCTCTTGTTCTCACTTCTCCCCATTACATGTGGAAAGTAAATTAGTTCTCTGCATACACAGGTTTTTTTACTCAGCTTTTCAGAACTACAGAGTTATTATTCTTGAATTGCTATTTAGAATTAACCAATAATCTGGAAACTAAAGAACAGATGGTTAACTATGATTTTGTGATCAAAGCCCAGTGCTGACTGACTAAAAATATATTACTGTATACATTATAACTCCTAGAAACTTGAATTCAAAGGAATCATGTTGTAGAGAGGCCCTGTGATAAACTAACTGATACAGAGCTCAGAATATCCCTTTGCCAAGGGATATATCACCTAGAGATGCTTACAGGGATTAAAATCTCAACTTTTAGCTGTTACAAGAACTCACTGAAAATTATAATCCAAAGAGATGACAACACTACAGTTTCACAAGAAGGCTAGGAAACAAGCACAGTAAAAATAAAGCATTTATTTTATGGAAAATTAAACATTAAGAAAGTAATTTAAGTTTAAAGTTCATTAAAGTATAACTGGAAGAAAAAAGTTTAGGTGCAAAACAACTTATATAAGTAAAAAAAAAAAAAGTCACTACAAGTGTGATAGAAGTATTCATTACTTCACAAAAAAAAAAAAGTGGGTTTGGTTTAAAATGAAACATAATCAATTCACACTTTATACAGCTGGATAGAATAACAGAATATTTTCCCAAACTCTGAAATAAACACACAGATAATTTAGTCCAATTTAAGTGACCTTCAGATCTCAGACAGACAATAATTTCAAAGCAAGCCTTTTGATAAATTCTCTACATTAATTAATTTCTCATTTTAAATTCCATTAGTACTTGATCACCACAGCATGAGAGCGAGAGTGTCATCCCAATACATAATGAGGAACCCAAGTACACTAATCTGCTCTCACTTTCATTAATATTGTAAATTATCTATTTCAAACCAACACGAAACATTTCAAAATAAGGTATTAATGCAGAAAGTCTCACTACAGCAAGATTAGATACTGACATGCTGAGCTCATTTGTAAAGCTACTGAAATTAAAAATATTACTTATAGAGAAAAAAATATATGCACAGCTAAGGATTTACAAGATAGGGTCTGCTAAGACCTGCACTTGCTCTGTTAAAAAGCAATTTGAATTTTGCCATTGATATAAATTCAGACTAAGTGCTTCAAAGGAAGTCATAGTTTCATAAAAAGGTCACTATTTATATATGTCTAGTATTAATTATCTTTTAGCACAAAAACTATTCAACTTTAAACTTAATGCTATTCATATAAGCTCTTTTGTTGTAAAAGAATACAGAACTATAGTGCTCCTTCTCTAAGGAATCATTTAGGTCCATTGTTATGCTATCAAAAAGGCTGACCATTATTAATTCCAAAGGCAATGCCTGATTGGTGAGCTCTACACAAGTGAGACCAGAGCCTTGCAAATTACAGCAATGATTCCCCCATCACAGAATATTCCTAAGAAAATTTAAAAGCTTCAGGGCTTTTGTAGAAAAAATAAGATGTTTCTAACTTTTTGCTAATTTTCAAATTATACAGTTTCAAAAGACCTTATTAAAAAAAAAAATCTCTGAACTGCTCATGTTTAAAACTGACTACAAGGTAATTCAAACAGTGGTATTTCCACCTTACAGAATTTGTCCAAGGTAACCTGCAGATTAAAAGCAACCTTGTAACTCAGAGTATTTCAACAGAACTCTGGCAAGTGTCATCTTTTGCTCCTAAAAAATTCAGCTCCCCTCTCAAGCTTTGCAGCATTGCTTGTACATCATTTTTAACCAATATTAAAAATATACATCCTGTGGGAATCCATATGTGAAGGGAGTGAAGAGCAGTGCATTTAGACAAAGCTGCACATTTAAATTTCTGCACAAAATACGACAAAATTTCTGCAGTCTATAAAAGCTTGGAAAAAGAAGACAGCTCAAGAGTTTACTCTCCTGATTAGTGTATGAATTAAAAAGAAAAAAATCCAAACCAATCCTACTATATTCAATGATCTACTAAAAATGAACAAGTATCAAATATTTTGATCATATTACTTAAAATAGAAGGTAGCTGATGAATGCCCAAACCCACTCAGTTAAGATGCAAATACTTCAGCATACTACAAACTACTCATTCTTAAGCAGACATTCATGTTCTGGAAAGCAAGAAAAATAACAAAACCACATGATTTCTCAGCAGTGCTGAAGCAAAACACCAGTCCTTTTGCACTGGACTCATTTGATCCCGTGGTAATTTCTGCACTGTGTCTGCTTTTAGTTTTTGTTGGTAGACACTGGAGAGCATAACATATGGAAAAAACAGAATTGAGGTTGTTTTGTCCTAAAGAAGGTGGTTCAGAAGCAATTCAGATGAGTTGTACCCTGAAAATGAGGATTTCTCTTCCCTGTTCACAAAAGGCCTCAGGTGACAACTTCAGGCTTCTAAGGTATCCGAAGTTTGGTGAAATGCTCACATTCCTTCAAAGGTACCTGTTTAGGAGCTCCCTGGAGTCAGCTTCCCTCAAAATCTGTCCTTAAAACAGGAGTTTGTATCCTCACTCGCACCATGAATAATTTATTTGTTAAAACAAAACATACTTAAGATGGAATTGTACTCAGGAGAGACTTCTGAAAAATATATCCTGAAATACTGAAAACATTTGAATTCTGAGCATCTACTTCTCAAAGTAGCATGGCCACTTAAATTATTTTACCATTCATTTTGGAAGCAGTCAAGGGTTCTGGACATTCCCAATCTGACCAGGAAATTGCAGAAGAAATCATCCATTGCTTCAGGTATTTCACACACTGATTTCTCAGAAGTCAGAACTGATTGCGAAGTCTGAAATTAAATTTTGATAAGTGTTATTAAACTTTCAAGAGAAGTGTCATGATCATAATTTCTATTTCTGAAGTCAACTAAAATTACAGATCTACTGGAGTACAGTTAAATGTTTCTCTTCTCTTTATAGACCAGATATGTAAACATTGATCCTTCTAATGTCAAGGTTTGTGAAAGGTTAGAAAGAAAACTCAAACCCCACCTTATTTAGGCAAGTATTCTGAACCTGGCACAATGTGGTAGAGCCTTGAAAGTGTTACAACTGATGGATCTGTCACTTACCAGAGACAAAATGTTAGTCCTTATACTCCTGCACCCTTCAGTAACCTTCACAACTACGGATGAAAAAAATCAGTACTCACATAACAGAAAATGTAAAAGTCCAAAGTGACAGTAAAATGGTTTTCTGTAATTATGCAAGCAATGGAGACACAGAAAAAACTGCCTCTTCATCACTAGATCTTTTAGTAATAAGTCTCAAAGATCAACACTTTTCTCTCAACATCCCTCTGAATACTGAAGAAGCTGCCAGACAACACTGCTGCAAGTGTTAGCAGAACACAGATGGTGCTCCAAGGCTTCACGTGCAGCTCCTCCAGTGCCATCAAGACAGACAGCCCTGCAGATAAGGTCAGCTCATGGGTAGGCACAGTTGCCAAAAGCAGAATCAAAACAAATCAGAGCAATCCTACTACAGAGAGAAAAACCCTATCCCTTCCACAGCTTTGTGCTGCAATGCAAATCTCTTCCCCTCACCCAGCCCCATTCAGCCCACTCAGCACACAGCTTGATATTCAGCTCTCCTGGAGAATGCAAGACACGAGGAGGTACTGAAAAAAGGAAAAGTGGAACCCAGCCTGAGACTACTCCCCACAAAATGCATTTAAAGATAGCAAGATGAGAGAGACTGCCACAGCTCAACAACCAAGGAGGTAGCCTTAATTCTCAAGTCAAATGGATTGCAATGACTTGACAACCTCAATATGAGGGTCTCTGCATTTGGGAACTCCACGTGGGCACAAAGCCCCAGTGGATATACTCAGCAATGCAATTACTGGGACAAGCTACTGCACTGCACGTGCCTCTCAGTCAGAGACTATAAAAAAAATGCCACAAAACTGAAAAAAAATCCAATGAGATTTATCAAGACATGCTAAAGGGTGAGACTGCAAATCATTTCCTCTACCCGTTTAAAAAAGGATCTGTAGGCCAGGGATTTCTGATAAGACCATTCATTTATGGCTTATTCATGCCCTTAGTGGGAGCTCTATCACCATAACTGCATAAATTACCTGGAGATAAAAGTATTTCTCTTAATAAAAACACTGCAAAAATCTCACAGGATTTTGTGTAATACCAAAAATGTTGCCTTCAACCCAAGCAGCCCACCTAATATAAACAGGAAGGACTGTGCATGTACAATTGAGGCCATTAACACTGCATTATGACTGATACAATATGCCAAGTGCAATGTAATATTTAGCATATTTTCATTACTAGAACTCCAGTACATCAGACAGGTCTATTTTCTAATTGTGGTGATAAGAGAACCAGAGAGTTCATGGGCAGAAATGCAGCTGCATCCCTTGGCTTGCTTTTTTTCTTTCTTTATTCTAAGTGAAGCAAACGTTCCTTGTAGTTTTCCAAACACATCTATAAAGCTGGTCTTCAGAAGAGGTGACACAGCTTGATTCCCATAATAAGTGGAAATGTCACAGGAATTCATTCCACCATGCAGAAGAGAATTTATTAGCTAGGTACCAGCACTGAGAATCATCCCAGGAACCAAAGCTCGAGTGGGGAACAATAGAGGGGAAAATGAACTCTGTCTAACAGGCACAGTATCAGAACTGTGCCTGAACAGGAAACCAGAACTAAACTCCTGGCTCTTCTGCAGACTTCGAGAGTGACACCAGGCCAACCACTTGCTTCATTTTAATTGTAACCATGGATGACTACCAATAGAATGCAACAACAGTAATTTTTTTGTATTTTTGTAATGAGGAAAATACAATCAATTAACACAGTGCAGCTCTATGGAAAAAACCACCTTATTAAAAGGTTCTGACCATGAAATCAAAATAAGCAAAAATATTTGCTTTGTTAGGTATTTGTTAAATATTTGTTTTAATTAAAATATTGAAAACATTTTGGGTGTAACGACCCTAAATATGTACAGTAAAATAAATTAATTGCTAAGAGCTTAACCTTAGAAACTTTCACAATACTCATAAGAATTTCTGTCCACTGAAGAAATATGAATGTCAAATAATAATTTATCTGGAAAACAAGATAAGATATTCTTGAAAAGCTAGCTAAATTTAAAAAGAATTCAAGGATCTTACCACCTTCAAAGAAATTAAAAATCAAACACACATGAAATGAACACACATGAATGTCAATGTTACTTCAGATTATCATTTAAGACATTAAGAAAAAGATTCCTGAATAGATATCTAACAGCTGTAACTACTGAAGACAGTTTTCCATCCAGCTTTCTTCTCTGTGTATAGTTTTACCAAAATTCCGGATCCCTTTCCTAGGGTCCCTATCAGCTGAATATTTTCTTTCATGTAAATCAGGTCAGGAGTTACAGAATATTCTGAGTTGGAAGGGACCCACAAGGATCACCGAACCCATATGCGAAATATTTTCTGCTTGTGTTAAAAAATAATGTATATTAAACTGTCTCAAAAAAAAGAAACAGAAAAAAAACGGATGAGTTGTGCTCAAGAAGGGCAAGTGGTGACTAGAACAGAGAGAGCAAGCAGAATCACTGCTCTCCAGTGCATGTGGTTCCCAGTACAGCTGTATTTTGAGTCAGCTGCCATTTCACCATAAGACTAGAGGGAAATGATACTTAGAGATTAGAGCTCCATCTCCCTCATCTCCCTGTTGGAATCCAAACAAAACCATGAACTAACTGCTAAGGGAGCCTCAACAAAGTCCTTAGGGACCAGTAGTTTCCCCACACCATGCAGAGACCCTGAAAGAAAGAAAACATGATTCGATATCCACCACAGAAAACTAGCTTTAATTCATAGACACCAGAGTTATTCCTGCTGAAGGTGAATAGCACCATCTCTCATTTGCTCTGTTTGCTCTTCGTCATTCAGTAAGTAGTGCAAATTACTTTACAAGTTTGGAAAGCATTTTTCTAAGATTTTCCCTCTTATACTTGACCATTTTATAGAGCATAAAAGAAACTAGTGGCTCAATTTAGAAACTGTGAATATTTTTAGTATCTGCAGTTGAAAAATATCAAATATTAAATATTTTTGGATGGTCACTTGATCTGTGCCTTCTCTATGTAATTTCTTTACCAAAGGTTTGCATCTAGCATTGAAATGCAATCTTTTATATAGGATGACACAAGTTAATATGAACAGCAAATACACACAATCACTCACAAGTATCAGAGTAGCTATTCCAGGATATGGTTCTTAAATAATTTAACCTATTTTAGCCAAAATTACAAGCTTGTAGCTGAAAAAATGTCTCATGATTATTTATGCTGTGAAAAGACAGCCTCCTGCTGTGCTTCTTAGCTCAGAGTTTGGATGTTGATTCCATATTCATTCACAGAAGACAGTGCTTCTAACTCAGGTCACCAAAAGCATTTGCTGCAGCACTTAGTTTTTCCAGTGAATTAATATCAAACAATCCAGTCACTGAGCCTCACAGAATATACAGTAAATCGTTATGAAAGCTGTCAAGGAACTAGCAAGTGTATTAGAACATTTTTCTATTCACCTCTTTCTCTCCAAAAGCTGAAAATATTATTTCAGTTTCAAGATTATGGGAAAAAAAAAAATGAGGCCTCCAAATAACAAGTCAAGCAGCAGGAATGCAGACGTCTATTAGCATAAACTCAAAACCAAAGGGAATTTGGGTCTGAGCACACACATTCTTCAGATGTTTTGAGGAAAGGTAACAGCTTCTCCGAGCTGATTAAATAGGGTACACATGAACACACTGTTTTCTCCCACTCCGGGTTCAACAAATCAATGAAGAGGTACAAGATTATTTAAATATACCGCTGTCAAACGATCAATAGGTTAAAAATATTCTTCCTTTTTTTCACTGTCTATTTTAACGTTAACTCACACAGTAAAACAATCATAACCTCAGTTAACCCTAAAGAACAAGCTCAGTCTCAAACACTTCTGCCGTATTTCCATTGATTTTTCAGGCATATTCAGTTTCAATACACATAAAACTCTGGTATTGACAGTTTTCATTCCAAGTCTGATCTAGAATACAAAACTGATCTGTTGATAGGCACTAGGGCAGAAGAAAATGCACGTTTTCCCCTCCATTTTGATGTTAAGAGTCATTCACGTAATTTGATCTTTTCTCTATTCATCACTTATTTTTGCAAAACAAAGACTGTGACTGTACCTTTCTGACGAGGCCACAAAACAGTGGTGATAATTAGAAACACAGCAGGGAAAAGCACCTTTCCATTAGATTGTTATAAGCAAGTAAATCCAGGTGAATCGCATTTTGAAAAACACAATAGGAAAATCCCATTTTGCAACTCTAACCTGTGACATGACTGCTTTGAAATTGAACTGTAAATATAAGGAGTCTTGAAAACTAATGGTGTGAAATGACTAATAATTTAATTAATCTTTTTATTTAAGTGTAGCAATCCATTCTTTATTTTTAATATATGAATTATCCCTTTTAGCCAAGCATTCAAGTACCACTTTTGTGAGTCTTAAGCATATGCAGCTTCTTTCCCATGCCAGAGATCATATCGTCATTCAACCTACTCAGATAAAGAACAAACCCTAAAATACCAATGCACCGTAAAAAAATATATTTTAAATAATCCATCTATATATTTGCAATATCAGGTTGTTTATGGAACATAAAATGAACAGAAATTAAATAAAGATGAAACCCGTGAAACTTAAAGTTGTCTCTTCCACCATGGCAGACGTTTACTCCTAGAAATTTATAAGCAAATAAGAGACCACCTTTCCCACACATAATATTTAATAATTCATATAAATTATGAGTAAATTTCAAGCCATTAATGCAAACTGAATTACAGACTCTAAGAATGTTTAGGAAGTTCTTACTAAAATTTGAGCATCTTCAGCCTGGTCTTGAACAGCCTGTAAAGCCTTGGACAGATCCTCATCCTCCTCCTGAAGACTAAATTCATCATCTGCAGAAACCTAAATGAAATTATGTAAAGTTTGGTATCAACTTATTTTATACATCTTTCTTTCACAGTCCAACTGCTCCCACTCCCAGTACAACTGCTGAAAATAATCCCCTTCTTGTTAAAATACCACTTTGACATACTTAAATAGAATATATATTACTGAAATATTCACTATAAATTATCTGAAATATCTAAATATATCTTAAATATTTAATATTCGAATAAAAGCATTACATAACAAATCAACCAACACTAAATCTTCCCTTAAAAAATTACTCCATGCCTACCGTCAGCACACTTTACAAAATGAGATTCATGTCATTTCTCCTAGGATGTTTACGCAACTGATGAAGTAAAACAAAAGAAGGCTATATGAATACCAAACAAATCAGAACATGATCAATTTACAAGTTACCTCTTCACACTGATAATCATCTTTAGAGTCCTCTGTTATGGCAACGTCTGCAGGTTTTGTTAAGTCTGAAACAGCTCATGCATATGTTGAGTTCCAACTTAAAAAAAACATAATAAACCAACCATCTATAAATCTGTTCTCAACACCTTCACCCTTGTTCTTTTCGACACAGGACTTTCAGCTTTCAAGGCTTCCTCCAGTCTTGAGGTGAACAAGCCTAGCTCCAGTGAAAACTATGTGCCAAGAGAGAGAATTCAGACTTAAGTTCCTATAGCCGGTTTGAAAGTCATCAGAATTTGATGCATCAGATCTTCCAAGGTCCAAGAGTTAAACTTTTCATTAAAAATAGCCACAAATAGTCTAAAATGAAACCCAAATAAACATCTTTTCATCCACTAGCCTCACAGCCCATGAAAGTACAATAACATGTTTTTAGCAACATGCTGTTAACAGTTTCCCTAGGAAAGCAGTTAGCTTACATGTAAATAAACCAGGAATTAACTTCCAAAGAAAAGAAAACCTGGCAATTCAGTACTTCACACACAGACAAACAAACAAACAAACAAAAAAACACAAAAAAACCCAAAACAAACCCCCATGATTTTCCACCTCTGCACCAAGTTGCTTAAATCTGAATTATTCTCCTAAAAAAAAAAAGCTCTTTGCCATACTTTTCACACTACAATATATATGTAAAGACACAAAATATATGTCAAACTATCATCTGCATTGAAGACCCCATGATCACAACATCAGAAAACTATCAGTTCATTTGTATCCATCTCAAAGGTGAACAGCTGAAGATCATGGTAAGTAAAAAAACTTTGAAATTCTGTGGGTTTTTTCCCGAATTTTCTACTGACCTGACAGACCTTATGATCCACTATGGTCTAAACCAAAGTTTCATTGCAAACACTGTGCATAGACTAAAATACTACTTTAAAAATCCTGGAGGGTTTCAGCTTTTTTTCCAAATATCAATAGTTAGGTGCACTATAAAACAGAGCAAATAATTTTAAAAACTACTGTATTTCCCAACAAAGAATATCAAATCTTCCTTTTAAACACATGTCCAGAGGCAGCGCTTTTTAAAGCACACCACACTGAAAACAGCTGGAAAACGACAGTCTTCCACTTTTTTAAGTTACCTTTATATTTGCTTACAACTTAATTTTACCAAGGCAAGAAAAAACAATGTACAGCAGGGTCTAACATGATTCTTAAGCCTCTAAAACAAAGCTTGAAAAGCTTCTTGAGTTGCAGCTTGCAGCTAGAAAAGTGAACAGATAAAGCTCATCTGGCAAAACTAGAGTTTGGGTCATCTGACAAACAAATAGCACATTTGAAAGCCATAAACAACCAAGATAACTTCCTACAACTCAAATGTGAAGAGAATTGGGGGTGTTTTTTGCTCTCAAAGCTAGAGCAAACAAAGTTGTGTCTAGGTTATTGTATCACAGCCCTTCTAACTTGGTCATACTCAGTACAAACTAAAACCATGAATATTCAGGCAGTGATAGGCACTTTGAAATTAAAGGAGCACCTTTTCCAAGAGCATATTGGGACAGTCGTAATAACAAATCTTTTACTCCTCCACAGGTATTTCACATTTTCTGATCAACAGCTAACACAAGAGAGGGGGCAAGAGCCTTTGCTGTCAGGAATTTAACCCTTGCCACGGCTGCCCCATCGGCAGTGGAGGATGGAATTTCCGTGCTTTCCCAAAGGGCGCTCAGGGACCCTGAGCTTCAGCCAGGAAAGCAAACAGCAGGTTACAGTGAGCAGGACCCCACTGCGGGGTCAAAACGCCAAACCCCACATATCCATTGAATCATTAAGGCTGGAAAAGTCTCCTGAGACCATCCAGTCCAACTGTTAACCTACCACCACACCCACACTCATCTCTAAACCATGTCCTCACGTGCCACTTCCACACGGTTTTTTTAACACCTCCAGGGATGGCAGCCTCTGCCAGGACTTGACAACCACGGCAATGACGAAATTTTTCCTAATATCCGAACTACACCTCCCCGGCGTAACTTCAGGCCGTTTCCTCTCATCCTGCCCCTTGTTTCTGGGACAGAGCCCGACCCTCCCCCGGCTCCACCCTCCTGTCGGGGAGTCGGAGAGAGCGAGAAGGTCCCCCCTGAGCCCCCCCACCAGCCTCTCCCGGTGCTCCAGCCCCTTCCCCAGCTCCGCTGCCTTTCTCTGGACACATACAGCCCCTTTTCAGTTTCCAGGGGCAATAATCTACAAAAAGAACCAACAAGGCGGTGGGATTTTGGGGTTTCCCCGACCCTTCCTCTTACACTGCCCTCGCCCCGGCCGACCCCTCCCTCCCCCCGCAGCCGCCGGGGTCGGCCCGCCTGAGGCGGATGTAGCGCTGAGGAGACGGACCCCCTGAGGAGGGCAACTGGCACCCCAGCCGAGGAGAAGGAGAGTGAGGAGGAAGGGGGAAGAGACTAGAGAGGAAGAAGGATACTCTGCAGGCAGAACGCCGCCTCAGAGCCGGCCGCCTCCTCCGCCATGGCCGCGGCGTTGCCGGGGGCGACCTCTCGCGAGGAGAAACGCCCGCGGCGGGAACCGAGCCGGGTTTAACTTAACTTATATTTAATTGAACTGAACTGAACTAAATTAAGTGAGCAGTTTTCACTCGAGGCGAGGCTCCTCGCGAGTTTGGGAGGGGCGCCGTGAGGGGCGGGGTGACTCTGAAGGTTTCCAAGGCGTTCCCTCGGGACCGGCACCTGTGACCCCTCAGTCAGCAAAACTCACTGCCCTTCCTGAAAGGAAGGAAAAACAACAGAAGATGGAGGGGAAGTTGATTGAAACTCACGAGAAGGGACTAAATTCTTCTTTAGAGAGAGCATCTATGTAGCTGGAACAGGTGTCTCACCTGAGCTCAATCCTCTGTGACTGGCTGCTTAAGTCCCTTCAAACTATTCTATAATTCTATGTAAGAGTTTGGGAGCAAGAGTTTTCCCAGGCAAAAGTTTGGGAAAGCAACTTATATTTGTGGAGAACACATGTTATGGCTCTCTGGAGTTTGAAATAAAGCCACAGGATTCAACAAAAAATTTTCCTTTTTCTTATTTTAAAATAAGCCTAAAGGTTCCAGTCATAAATTTTCACTGAGCTGACTTTAAGGGGCTTTCCATTGAACTCGGAATCAGTGATTGAATTCACGTAGCAGAAAATAAGTGCCCAAAATATCTGGGGGAGAAAAAGTAATCAAAAAAGTGCTAATATTTGGGCTGACAGGAGAGGCACCAGTTTTGCTTGCAAGGTTAAAAAATAGTACAAACAGAAGATTAGAGAAAATGGAAGTGGGTGAAACTGAGTTGTATAATTTAGCTCAGTCATTAGCCAGAAATGACAAGATGCAATCCTGCAAGAGGGCCTGCTGCCTGTGGAATTATTATTTTAGCACTTTCCGGAGATTGCCATTCCTCTCCCATGGTAGACATATTCTTGAAAAATGTAGAGTACTTTGGCACTGTCAGTCTCTCCAAATTGTAATAAAAGAAGAGTGTTTGGGCACAAGATTGTCACAACAGTACGAAGATGACAAGAACTTTTGTATTCTCTCATAAATTTTCTCAAACACTATGTTGAGATTGATACATGTCAGGGCTTAAACTCATGCAGTTTCAAGACATGAAGGGCAAATGCTGACATACCTTTCTTGGTCTTGATGGTTGGTGTTCTTTTTTTTATACTCTTCAGAATAAAGTGATGTGACTAGAGCAACATTCTTCCATCATACCCAACCCAACAGAGCAGTCCTGAACTCCAGCAGAGCATATAAAAAAAAAAAAAAGGCAGAAGTAGCATCATAAAGCACAACAGTCATGACTCAGTACTTCCAAAATGCAGCTTTAAAAGCTGATAATGCAGTTGGGATGCCTACAAATGAAGGTGTTATTCTCTTAGGGAAGTTCCCAATTCCACCACAAATCACAGAGTGTAACTTTAATTATGTCATACAGGCAAGCACAGCTGATTAATCTAAGTTAATACCACTCACTTCTCTTAGTGATAAGTTTGTTCAATTCTTTGTGTAAAGGCTGACAGCAAACAAAATGCTAAGCAGTATCCTTCTCTCCCTTCTCTGAGTTCTCTGTCTTTGCTGGCCCAACTTCTCCCCACAGCTTTTTCACGGGACTTCTCTGTCCCACTAAAACATGGAAATGCATGGTATCCACAATTTAAGAACACTGATGAAAGCTTAGAGAGGGCTCAGAAGAGTGCTTGAGGGAAGATTAAGATTAGAAAATAATAAGTAATGAAAGACAAAAGGATCTTTGTCTTCTTGGTTTATTAAAGGAATAGTTAAAGGAACTTGATTAAAGTGCACAGGTAATAGGCTTGGTAAGAAACGCTACGCAAAGGTAGAACCATATCAAGAGAGTAGGTTTAGATTAGATATTAGGAAGAAATTCTTTACTATGAGGATGATGAGGCCGTGGCACAGGTTGTCCAGAGAAGCTGTGGCTGCCCCATCCCTAGAAGTGTTCAAGGCAAGGATGGGGCCTGGAGCAACCTGGGATAGTGGAAGGTGCCCCTGCCCGTGACAGGGGGGTGGAACAAAAGGATCTTTAAGCTCCCTTCAAACCCAAACCTTTCTGTGATTCTGTGATATCCCACCATATTGAGAATTAACGCAAAATAAACTACAACTAAAAGCAAAGAGCAGGTTTTTTTAACAAATAACTATTTGACTGATTTTCAAGTATAATTCGAGGAGGATTTTAGCAGTCACAGAGTTCTATATAACAGTTACATTGCACATTCAGACATTGGCTAGTTCAGGACATCCTATGTCTCCCATTTGCAAAACAGTCAGATATGGTGAGTGCAGTGGTACTTTATGAAAAGAGATCTAAGTGAGATTTCCAATTCTGCTATGTGTGGAGGCTTGCCAGTATCCTAAAGAATCCATAGAGCTTATTTGTTTATTTTTAAATAAGAGTCATTGGTCACAGAGTGTTATTTCCCCAAGATTTAAAGCTTTGTTTCAAAACAGTGTTTGGTTGGCAACTTCTAAACTATTTATGCCATCCCATTGTGACTATATAAATGACCTCATCGTACAATCATTTTTCTTCAAAAGGCATAACAAGCCAACTAGTTTCTCTCTACCTCGTTCAGAGCCACCTGCCATAAATACATTGTATTTGGTTATTGCTAAGCTGAATTCCAAGCACCCCATTCACCCTGCTTTATAGCCTCATAACAGTCTGGGTTATAAATGATTATCATCTCCCAAATGGCAGCAACTAGTGCTGTTACTGTATCCCATAACTTCTTGTGAGAAAGACACAGAAGCAGCATCTGCTGGAGCTTGAACATTTCGTTAGACAGGCTGTTTACTTTTCTCACAGAGAAAAGGCTGAGCCAGGTACTTTAGCCGGATCTATCAGCCAGATAGATCAGCCAGACAAGTCAAAGTATTTGAGAAACATCATTCATGAAAACTGGATAAACTGGAAGGCTCCAGAAGTATTGCCTGGGCTCCCAAGCCCTAAGGGCCAGGTACTCTTTGCTTTATACCACTAACTGAAAGACTGAGAGACTATCCTTGAATTCAGAGCAAAGTATTTTCTCCTGCTGAATTCAATAAACAAACTGACTGCAATTCTAACAAGCTGAATTAAAAACCCAGGACACCCATGTGAGCTACTTTCAGTGACTTTCCCTCCTCTGCAGGAACAGATCCAAAAGGTCCAGTATTTGCATTTCATCACAACAGACAAGCAGCCAGTAAAGAATTATCTGCCCCACTGAGTCTCGCACACCCAGTTCTAATTGTTCTTCAGCACAGCTTTTGGGGAGAAAGGACAAGGCAATGTGACCGCAGAGCGTGGTCAGGAGCACTGTAACAGCAGTATTACGATTGCAGTCAAGAGACCATTGTCCACACGGTCATGGTGGAGCACGGGACCACAGCTGGAAGCCAGAATGAGTTGGCAAACATCTTGTTCCAACTTCTGCTGTGCCATCTGGCTTCCAGTGAGGTGACTGATGTTAAATGTATTTTCTCTGTTTTACCATCTGGCAGCTGCTTGTACAACAACGGAGTAACATGCAGAATTTGGCTAACAGTTATCCTAAGAATCACATCAAGGATACTCGTAACAGACTTGGAAATGAAAATTGCTTACAAGGAAAGTTTCGTTAACTGGTGGCATTACACACACAGAGTACTGCAGGTGGGGAACAGAGAGTGGGAAGTTATGTATCCTTATGTTTTGCATGTATTTATTTTACAAAAGTTCCCATAAGAGTTTCCAGGGGAAAGGAGGGGACACCCATGCAGGTTTCCAAAGGACACAAACATTGTAGCCAACAAATAGTCTGTTCTTGAGAAGCATCAGCATTTTTACTATGCTGTGGACATATAGTCACTTTTCCAAAGTTAGAGAGATACAGTACTTCCTTTTTTTTCTTTTTTTTTTTTAGTTTTATTTCTAGCTGTAATATTGTATGCCAAAAGTACTTTTGATAACAGAGGGGAAGTTAAGGAATTTGTTGGTACAAACACAGTCTCAAAGAGGTGGTACTTAAAGTTCATCTAAAAACATAAGGATTGTCAAATGCAGTTTAACTACAGTATGAAGCATTATAATAATACCTGTAATGCCAGGCCTTCATCTTTATGAAGGTCACATTTGCAAAGCTTAGGGGCCATAGTAACCTTGCTGAGCTTTAAACATAAAGAACGGGGTTCTTCAAAAGATGAGTAGGATTTTCAATAAATATGATCCCATGAGAGCTTAAATCAATCAATTTTCTACTCTACCTCCTTCTGTGCACTCCTGCCTTTTTCCTTGCTCCTGTGCTGGTGCTCATATGATTCTCAAATAATTTAAACCAAAAAAAAGCTAATCTGGATGAAATAAAAAGAGGGGGGTTAATTTTGTTGCCTGTTTTGTGGGTTTTTTTTAAATGTAGGAAAAGTAACACTAAAATACCAGAGGTTTGGCAGAGTTCAGCTGAAGTTATTAAATGTAGTTTGTCTCTACTCCAAGAAGAACATCCAATAAATAAACCTCTGCTACATTTCCAGGTATTTCTGTAGATTAGATGTAGGATATATTAGGACTCATGAGAAAGGGTTTGAGTTGAGATTAGATGAAAACAAAAATGTCTGTTTCCCAATGCATCAGCACTTCTGCTGATGGTCATTCTCGTATGCATTTTATTGAAGCATAACAAGCATTAGCTGGAATACCAGTTCCACTATTTAATCCTCTAATGCAATAGATTGCTTTCCTTGATAAAGTTCCAAAATTCAGTCTGCCTTCAATTTGTCACAGCTTTTTCACAAGCAAGAAAGACGACGATGTGCCCAAAACCCAACAATGTGAATGCCGACAGAAGTATGAGGAGTTTTGACTGCACTTAAAGGGAAAAATGGGAGTGAATGGTCAAGCATTTTGTCAATAATGCAGTGAGACATCAGCATAACAGGATCACCCAGCACAGGGCATGGCTCTAAAGGGCAGGTTTCCCACTGCAGACACTGCAGCAGTAATGTATACAGTCCAGTCTGTACACTGCCATGTGTAATACAAGCGTTGCTCTATCCACACTGATGTTGCTGTTTCCAAGAACTACAGCCTCCACATCTTTGGCTGTTGTTGTTCTTGAAAATTATCAGGAGCGTTGGACAGATAGTACGTGTTGGCTCTCCCTATACTAAATTTGAGGGCATTTCTGTGTCACAGATAGAGTAAATCGTGCTAAAAGAGATGTCAGATAGTACTCTTTGTTTTACAAGTGTTAAGTGACTCTAAACTCCAGTTTTATGAACACAAAGTTATTTATGCAGCTTATAGGGACTAATGATCATCTGTTCCTGGTCATTAGAGACTTTTCAATTAATCTGTTCTTCTCCCCTTTGAAATTTAGTGAATATGCTTTTCAAATTTACGCTACTTGGACCTGAAAGCAGCTTACACACTCCCACTACAAGCTAAAATAAACCCCCCTAACTTTATGTGACAGTTTTAACACAAAAGGCCTGAGGAAAAGTGCTGTATTGCCCTAATCTGTGCTTACTGATAGAGGCAAGAACTGAGATGCCACCACCATGTCCAAAAATGCATGAGCTAAAGGACAGGCAACACAAAAGCAAGTATAAATTATTCCTTTTGCTTATTTTAACATGGTTCCAGGTACTTCACTACTTGTTACCCACCAGAAGCCTGAGTCTCATACTAATAATTAGCACATGCCTAAGTATTTTTAGCTGGTTTCCTGCTTGATTTTTTTCAGAGCATGTATGTATGTGCACACGTTAAGACCACACATAACAAAATTTTCTCTGTCAAAATCAGATTAAAAATTTACTTACGTGAATACATGTAGTAAACCCATAAATTACTCAAAATAACTGTGTGCTTCAACAAAATCAAGTGTTCTCCTTACACCCAGTCCTCTTCATCTGTATAATCTTAGTAAGATACAGCACAGTTTGCTTCACTTTTTCTCCCCTGTTGTTGCGCCAGAACGCACTTGCTCTTTGCTGCTTCCCTTACTTGGACTCATTCCTTCCTTTTTGCTTTAGTCTTCCCTATTCTGACCAACCATTTTCATTGGTGTTTTAGCAAGTTTGACAACCCCTGGCTATTTCTTTAACACATATTTTCAGAGGTAAGCCTCGAATAAACTGGGTATTCTTGTTCTAAGAAAACCAGGAAATTACACCAAAAATAAAAGGTCTGAGGGGTCACAGAATTTGATGCAACATGGGCAAAGACTATCAGGGGATTTGTAGCCAAAAGCAACATTTTCTACAAGAGTTTTTAGCCTGATTAAAGCTGGTTGCATTGATAGAGACCAAGCATGGAATTTCAACTTCCTCTGTTATTTTACTTGTTGTTACTGCAGTGTCATGTTTCCACATGCAGCAAAAATATGAATAATTTTAATTCAAATCATCCATCTCTAATCTTTCTTAACTCAGCTAATGATGGCAGTATACGCTAGTTTCTGTGGATTAATATAAAATGGGGACTGCACAATGTCTATCTTTTTGCTTTGTTATTATTAACAAAAATATAGAACTTCAGGCACCAATTCTGTAAAAATCCAACATCTTGGATGAAAGATGATTTAAAAAAAAAAAAAAAGTCTTTATATCCAATACTGATTGACATTTGTGATGTGAATGAAGCATTTCCTGGCTTTCATTTTCACATTCTTCTGATGGAAGCAGTAGTACAACATTGACACCCTATACCTAAATGTCAAAGCTCTGCTTTGTGGTTTTTGTAATATTTTGTTTAAATATCGAAGCGCCACAAAATTGAAATCTGGAAATGCTATGTTTAAGTTCTTTCCTTTTACCTTCATATTGCTTATAGCACAGTCATAACTTTTGCTATCAAGCCATTTGCTCATTTTAGTGTAAAATAGAGTGAGCAAATATTGGTAATTCAGCTTCTCAAACTAGACCTAGGTCTTGGGCACCCTGCATTGAATTTAAGATGCTCAAAGTGGTTTAAAATGGACCAGCTCTCACACTGGAAGCTTAACGTACTGTACATTCTTACTTGAATTCGTGCCACATTATACTTCAGATATGTTCCCCATAATTTAGAGCCAAATCCCTAAGATAAAAGGAGAATCTAGAGAGGCCTACAGGGACCCAGGAACCTGAACCCAAAAGGCTTTTGTTAACTCTGAATCCTTAAAATTGTTCCCTTTCTGAAAAAGGCAGCTGCACTGCCCATGTCCACGAGACACTTGCTGCATCTGTGCCCCTACCCTTCTCCAGTCCACTCCCTGAGGCCAGGGGTGAGATAGCCAAGCCCTCAAGCAGGATGCCATTCCAGATACAACTCCTTCCAGTGCTGTTGTGACCAGAGAAGGCAGCTTTTGGCTCCATATGTTGATTACTATACCACCCTACCGAGGCTGTGAGCTGTCCAAAACAGGCATTTACAAGGCAGTCTGATGGCTGCTTCATTCTCTCCACTGGGGAACAATAGACAAATGTGGCCTTACTTTTGATGGCACTTTATTCCACTGGATTTAAGGAATACATCTTTTATCTGTTTCAATTAACCAGGCTTTTAAACAAATGCCTTGCCTACCTCTCCCTTGCCGTGCCTACCCTGCTCTTGAAAACCCTTCAAAGAGCAGTGTAAGGTTGACCACTCTTGAAATGGTTCTGTTGAAAAGTGATGGTTCAAAAGTGATCAGCTCAGTAGGGTGCACTTCCACATCTAATGCCCTTTCCCAGTTCAAACCTCACATCCAAGTGTAGCTTCTTATAGTCCATTTCTTTTGACAGTGAGAAATCTAAAAGACAGAATGGAAATAAAACCAAAGTATGCAGAGTAGCCCATGTATATCCCTTTTGACATTTCCATCACAGATGTGCAATTTTCACTTAATTTTTTTTTTATCAAGTTCTTTAAAGTAGAAACTTTCACAAGCTAGGAACTGCAAATCAGTTAGTTTTGAACACGTGACAAGTGTCTACAGTTGTAATTCCCCCTCTTGCAGAAGGAAAGATTGCTTGCTTTAAGAAAATATAACCTTGTGGACAAAAGGATCTTTACACACGAAGTTGGGTTCTGAGACAGAATTGTTTCAGGAGTACATATCTGTCCAGATCCAAATTCCTGCTGCCTCTCTCCATCTCTCTCTGCTCAGAAAGGAGCATTGCGTATACGGCACAGTGCAAAGTGCACGTCTGTCTTCAGCTGTCCCAGGAGACTTCACATGATGTCAGACCCCTGGTGAACCATCAACTGGAGCACTTCTGAGCCTGGACAGTCTTTCTTTTGCACTCCAGTTGGCACGGTAGAGCATCTTGCCAAGTCTTCACCCTCCTTAGCCCATGCGAGGTGATTTCACCGTGAGCCAGCAATTACTCAGACTGGCATGTGGTCAGGTCACGTGTCAAATAAATTTATCTCATTTACAAGCAGAAGGTTCTCCAATGAATAATTCAGAAAGAAATAATCACCTTCATGGTCCATTTTCCCAACCCCCAGCTCTGTCTCTAACAAGCACCTGCTGAACCTAGTGAGACATTTTGACTACAGAATTAACAATTTGAAAATCAGCGTGTACACTGTGCGTGCAGACATCTCCCCAGGATTTTACTGACTGCTGAAGGCAAACAGCAACCTGTTGGCCCAACCCTCAGTGAAATCAGATGAGGCTTTCCTGTCAACTTAAGATGGAGCTGGACTGAATCTAATAAACTGAACCCATAGAGTTCATCATTCACAGGCTCTCATCAACACAAGTAAAATGACTGTGTTTTTCGAAGCTGCTTGCTATTTTCTTTTCACGAGCCTCAGGGAACACTGGTAAGTAGCAATAGCTACACTATGATGTTGCCCAGCAGATCTAAAGCTAAGGAAGGTAAAGTTGTTGTCAGCAATGTTTTCTTCATCCCTCCTTTTTAAAATGAGATTTGCTATACTTCATAAACCCATGGCTAAAGTTTGTTTTCTCCTCATTTGTGTATGAATCTCAATTATAAAACTATTAAGATTGTGAAGAGAACCTATTTTTTCATTTGTATAATACCTCTTGGGTTACCTTACTTTATGCAAATGAAACACCTGAACTTTTGGTAATTAGATTACACAGGATAAAGCTAATTTTTGTCAAATAGCAATTCTGAAGAAAGTGTTATAATGTAACCTTCCCCCCTCCCCCCGTATGTTTTTTCATGCTGAGAATGGCCAGTGAGTACAGTGTAATTGTAACATCCAGCCGAAATCCTCCTATATTTGAAGATTAGGCAGGACCAAACACCAGTCCATTTTTTCCTAACTACATCAGCCAGTCCAACAATATTATAATTCCTCCCAAACTGTGTCTGAAGAACAGCAATTTTAAACACAGGAGGAATGCAGGAATAAGCTCCAAACTTTCCACTCTAAATTACGTAGCAGATTAAATAGACCTATAGATTTTGGCTTTATGGCAAGAGGCACAACAGAGAATTGGTTTTCTGTATAACTCTAAGCTGTTCAACTGGCCATTTTCAGACTCGATATCTCACTTGTTTCAATTTCCAGCGTTCACCACGAGACTCCCTGCATGAAATTGGGCTCACAGCACAATTGTGCCTGAACTGAACAAGACTTTCAGACATCTCAAGCTACAACCCTGCCACTGCTCTCATTCACCTCTGAAATGAAGGTGAGTGCCCTCTAGTGAACTTGAGCTATCCCCCAATAACCTCAAGTGAACAGTGCAGTCCATACATGAAAAGTATTGTGACCATTAAACACTTTGCCTGTTTCATCATTACACAGAACACAATGCTTAATTAGCTTTTGATTAACACTCCCATTAGCGTAAATTAATATTAACAAGTAGCAATTATTCTCAACATTGAGAAAACATTGATAAAACTGGTCCCTCTCTCTGGGTATGGCAACAGTACCGATACACGCAGACCAAAAGCTTCATTCTGAAAATTCTGAGGGAACTGGCACTAAAAGCTGGAAACCAGCTCTGGGTTCAGGTTTCGCAGATTGACTTCACAAAGTCATTCAAAGCCTCCAAGCCTGAATTTTATTCTTGCACATGTATGTGGATCTAGATCTCAGTTTTGCAGTTTTAGTCCACTCTGGAATTACCAAGCACGATGACATTTCATTGCCAATATAATTTTATAGAGCCACTGGTTGTTAGGATGCAGCTTTGTTCACCACAGTTAACCACACTGTCTCAATTCATCATGCACCCACCAGACCATAAATCTGCTAATTAAAGAGAGACACATCTTTGACTACAGTATTTGTACAACAGCCTTCCTCCCAGGCACAGATTCAGTGATAATTCCTTCACTGTACTGTGTCAGCTTGATGTTTCCACTGGTCACAGCTAATTAGGACTGAGTGAGCTATGCTATTGCAGCTCTAAAATGTTGATGATTTAAGCAGCTTTTACACAGAACAGGAGGGTTCTCCCTTAAAAGGGAGTATTTATAATCTTTGTCTGACCCATCCTCTTTTCTCCTTAGCCATTACCGCATAAAGATCCTTACTTCTGCACAGGGAGTTTATGCTCCAACCATGTCAATTTCTCTAATAGCGTATCCTCTGATCCTTTATTAGAGGGAAAATTCAAGATCTGCTAAAATCAAGGAAGAGATCCCATGGGTGTCAACGGTCTTTGGATTAGGTCCCCATGAATATTTTTTTCCTGCTGACAAAGTGGAGTAAATTTCCACAGACCCAAGAATTATTGAGGCAACCTGTTAATACCAAGAAATCAAACATTTGCAGTATCTTCCCTTCAGGTGTTGTCACATTAACTTGTCTCCTGTGGCAGAGATGAACTCTGGCTCTGAGGACAAATGCATGTTGCTCACAACTGACAGAGAGACAGTGAACCTCTTAAAAAATGTCTCTTCCCTCCCACGCAGATAAGCAGTACCATAGCGAAGACACACATGGGAGTTCAATTGTGCATTAAGGCACATGGCACCCTCTTCTCCCTGCAGCACTTTATCCTCTACCACAAAACTCAGCAGGACTTTCCCTGGACAGAGCCAGGATCCATGCCAGGCAGAACCACACAGTCCAAGAACCACTTTTACTCTGGTTTCTCATCCGTCCCCGGGAGCTGTCAGCGTGATTTCTGTACAGCTGTACAAAACACTGTTTTACTAACACCTTGTCAATATAGGCAAATACCTTTCTTGAACAGCCCACAGATCCTCCCCCTCTGATGAGGAGGATGCTCCATCTATGCTATTTATGTGAGCATAGACAGGCCTAAAAATCCCTTTTCCTTACCTCAGCTTTCAGTGCACTGGCTCACATAGTCAGATCTTTTCAGAACTTCTCCAGGCATCACACAATGCCCTCTTATTCAGCAAGGAAAATTATTTTTTGTTAACATTTGAAAACTTTTAAATAAAAAGGCACTTTTAAATTTTCAGATATGGGCCTTAAATGTGAGACCATCTTGCAGTTCGCACCTTGAATTCATTGTGGTATTTCCCTAAGGATGTTGTGCTACCCAGTTTCTCTCCCAAGCAGCAACTTCACAAATTGACAAACTATAAGAAGGGCTTCTGCTACAGAATGAAGAATCAATAGCTGTCTACTTGGATAGCCTCAAAAAGTGCTTAACTTTTAATTGAACGCTGGAAAAGAAAATGCAAAGCTCAAGAGCTCAAAACAGCATGAAGCCTGCATAATTATCTCTCTCCTTGCAGTTCCTCATGCAGACTGGAGACTAATTAAACACACGTGCAAGCTAGAAAAATGATTTGCACAGATATATCTTTTGTCAGTTTGCAAGGGGACCTAACCAGGAGGAATGTACTAGCGAGGAACAGAAGCCACTGCCAGCTGTCTGGTACTGTTATTTTCACTGGTACCTTTGCTTTTAACTTCAACCATCTAGAGCAAAGACAAATTGGATTTTGCATCTGCTTTGAAATGAGATGAAC
The DNA here is from genome assembly GCA_013399855.1 of Oxyruncus cristatus. Classification (NCBI taxonomy): domain Eukaryota; kingdom Metazoa; phylum Chordata; class Aves; order Passeriformes; family Cotingidae; genus Oxyruncus; species Oxyruncus cristatus. The sequence continues at coordinate 78,229 of VXAY01006538.1, forward strand.
AAAGTTTGAGACAATGGCGAACTCAAGCTTCAAGAGTAATATAAACACATATACAGGAGTTTCAAGCATTTTGGGGCTGACTTCCTGTATTATACAGGTATATTTTTCATTACAAAACTACCTACCTAACATGAGCCATTATATAACACAGAAACAAATTAAAATAAGCATTTTTCTCACTTCTCTTGTACAAACACAAAAAGAACTAAAGCTTTTAGTCTTAAAATCCCTTCTTTACTATTTATCCTGTTAACAAAAAGGCCGGAAACATCCATTAAAAACATACCTACTGAAGTATTTCTCCAACATGCAACCTCTACCCACCTCTTCTCCCTCCTTTCCAGGAGAAAAAACCATTTTCGCCTGCTTACCAGGGCCTTAAATCATGTCTCTTTTCACATCCAAAGGGAAAGCAGTTGCCTGGGCTGGCTCTCAGCTGGCAGGATTGAATTAAAGCCCAGCAACCATTGCCCTAATAGGAGGCAATATTATTAACTTTAATTCATTCACATCAGCATTGATCAGAAGCATTTACTGAGTATCAGGAAGACCCTGGATGTCAGTACATGGTTCTCAAGGCCGGTGTGATTACCAGAGAAACCAAGGATGCTGTGATCAGTGAACAGCCATGTGTAATGATAATGGAAAATTCGAATCTTCTGTGGTTTTCACCCCGCGCGCACCATCTGAGGACTCACATATTCAAAGGGTTGTGGTTTCTGTGAGTCTGCAGTCCCCCCAAAAATTGCCAGCTAATTCATAAACTGTAGCAAGTACATTTTTAAGGTGAATACAGTCTTCAAATGATATTTCTCACCAGTGAAGCACTGTAGGGCAAGAGAGAGGAGACAGCACTGCTCATAAATGGTGCTGCACTAATTAAAATGAAACTATCAGTTATGGCAACGTGTGACTCTGGCAAAATACTTCAATGCCACTTTAGGATCCCAAGAGCTCTGGTGGCGCAAGACTGGAGACTTTGAATGCGTCAGTCTCTCCAAAAAAGCATTAGTTTTAGATATCCAAAAGCCTGGAATCCCGCAAGCAGAGAGATGCCTTCCTGAAAACATGTTTGCTTTGAGAGGGGCTGTGGTAGTAGTTGGGATGAGAGAAATTTGCCAAGATGAATGATCCCTTCTCACCCTAACTAGCCATTGCACTCCATCATCATCTTAAAACCTCCCACATAAATAAATGCACCACTGCATCCTGTCTCCGGTTCTCTTCCATTTTGCTGGCTCCTCTTCTCCTGCCAGACATCCCCTTACTCCTTCTTTGCCTGGGGAAGCACAGGAAGGGTTGGAGGGATGCAGCAAAGGGTCTCCTTTGCTCTCACTCAAAGGATGTCTGGATGAAGTCCCTTTCATTAGCATCACTGCCCCATACCCCAGCAGGAGCTGTCTGTCCCCAAACTCCCAGGAGGGGAGGAAAGAGGGAAAAAGCAAGAAGGAGCAGCGGGGACAGGAAGGCTGGTTGCTCACATGTGTCCTCGCCTTGGCAAACACCACACTCAGATTCAGCTCAGTGAATGCCAGCTGGCCACATGGGAGCTGATGGGGCCACTTAATGCCATAAAATAGTCCAGACTTTTCAGAGGGTGATTCTAATTTCAGGTGTCCCCAAGCAGAGCTGTCCCTGAGAGGTTCCCTGCTTGCCCAGCCCCAGCAGCTCAGCACCTATAGCTCCCACAGGAGGCAGAGCTCCTGTGAGCACAGCAGGGGCTGCTGCAAGTCCCCATAGCATGGCCAATGCTGCCACCCTAATGCAAAGCAAAGAATAATCCACACCAGGCAGGAGGAGAGAGCTCTGTCCCTGACCCTGTCCTGCAGCATAGCCCTGCAGTGGGCACCTGGAGCTCCTCAGGGAACCAAGCTGGGGACACGGAGCTGGAGGGTGTTTTGTCCTCTCGTATTCAGAGTTAAGAACAGGTGTGATCAGCTGATCAGCCTCCTGCAAGGCACGGCAGTTCATCAGAAAGGCACCCCAGGTTGGTAAAAGGGATGCACAAGTGCCAGAGGGATGCTCGCTGATGGGGAGCAGGGAGAAAAGAGGCCACTCTCCCTTCTCAGCATCTGAGTGGTCAAACAAAGAATTGCTAACTTCTTACATGCTCTTTCTCACAGTCATATGATGTGAAATATTATTACAGAGAAACCTTCAAAGCGTATCCAGCAGAGCATTAAACTGATGGAAAAAGACTTAACACTGTCTTCTTTATCCATCCTAAGAAATTAGGTAACATGAATATTTTTTTAAGAGCCTAGAAATATGCAAAATTGCTAAAATAAATGCTCTTGCCTATTAGTTCAATACTTCCTCCCCAGAGCAGCGGGGAGGCACATGGCAATGCTGACATCTACTGTCGGCAGCCCCGAACCGCCTGCACCACCTGCCCGCAGGTGCAGCTCCATTAAATCCCGAGTCCAGCCAGGGACAAGCACACATATGAATAATCTAAGGAAATAGAACTCGTGGCATGATGGTACAACCCCAGAGAATGAATGAGCTGAAGTCCAAATATTTATAAAAGGGTGTATTGCACTGCTCTCAGTTTTGTTACTGGGCTAAGGCACCTTCAAAGTACATATCCTCAGTGCAGGTAAACATTTGCTTTCTTTAGGAAACCCACAGGACTTTTATGCCTTAATTCCCTCCCGCTTCTGGATTTATTTTCTCTATTAAATTTTACAATGTTCCTTTCATCCAATTAGTACTAAAATCTTGCTTTTTTTCGTCATGGTGCAGATAGAAAACATGTTTTATTTCCTGCAGCAAGAAAGAATGAACTGCCAGAAAAAGCCCTACAGATTAAAAATGAAGCTTATAATGGTGTTTGTGCCTCTGCTGCGGTGCTTGAACACTGTGTCTCTAATCACTTAAGTGACATCCAGGTGCCCCTTGTGTTGTACCTTACAGGAACCACCAACGGGGGGAGGAATAAACCGTGAAGCTGCAAAACAAACTCAGAACTGAGAGGCATTGGCAATTAATGGAAGCAGAGAAATTGTGTATGGCTGTGCATCCCTGAGGGAGAATAAACAGCATCCACCGCTTCCACGCACGGCAAAGCAGGCAAAGTGGCTTTCAGCTGCATGTCAGAAAGTTGTAAAAGTTTATTGCAAGATGAGTTATTCCTACTTATATCTTTAAAGAGTGCCCTTAGCAGAGCAGTCCTAATTATAAGCAATTAATGTACTTATAAAGTGGTGTTACAACCATTCCTGCTAGCATCTCCTCAACACACTATGCACAACAAGCAGCTATTCTTGCAAAGACAGACTTTGGAAAAGATCCTGCTATTTCTGACATATCTCATCAAAAGTCATTTGAAAATAAAAGAGGCTTAAGGCTTGTCTTTCCTCTACATCCTTATCTGCATTCTAAGCTGGTATGCAGGAGGCTCAGCTGTGGTATATTGGCACGAAACTCTGTAAATGCAACACCTGATGAGCTTTTTAACTATGATACAAGGTGTGTTTAAGCAGGAGTGATGGGTTTGGTGAGACTCTTGGGAGGACAGGAGTAGCTGGGCTGGTCAGAAATTACCTGGTGAAAGAATTTGTCAAGGGAAACTCCGTAGATAGGTTGGTAATGGTGGGACTCTGGTATGCCATTGTTCCATTTGGGCTCAAATCTCTTTCCTGCTTCCTCTGGTGTTGGTTAATCTAGAGGAGCAATGTTTTTTCTGCCTGCTTCAAATATGTTGTGTTCCCTTGAATCAGAAAGGGGGGATCCTCAAAAAAAGCAAGGTAGAAAAATGGTGTCTAGCTAAGCTGTTTTCTATCCCAGTGTTTATATTGCTACACCATCTGCCTCCTGCAACGTGTTTGCTGTACACATGTACCATAAAGAGCTGTTTGTTTGTTGGATGGATGCAGCAAGACGAGTGAGGTCATGGGGCTGCCACTATGCCAGCTGTCTCTTTGTGGTTAGTTCTGATTGTCTCCTTGCAGGAGCTCACACATTCCTCCTGCACAGGAGTGAAGTGTCTTCTCTGTTGATGCTTGTTTTGATTGAGTAAACACTGGTAGACCCTCGGTAGGGAGGGGAACTTCATACGGTGGGTGCTAAGCACAGAGAGCTCCCATGTAGGTGGGAAGCAGGAGGAGTAAGAAGAGCTGCATGAGCCAATGAGGTGGGGGACAGGAGTCTGATAGACCCCCTGCCACCACTCAGCAATGGGGACCTGAGCTTGCCACTGAAGAAGAACTTTGGGGACAGAAGGAGTCTGGACAGTTTCCAGGAAGCTCCAGCCCTTTCCCAGCAGCACAGGAGGTCCCACCTGCAACCCCTAAGTTGGAGGAGACCATGGCCTATGTGGAAAAGCTGTTTTGAGGGAGATGCAGTGCTTTCCAACAGGATGACAACATAAAACCTCTCTGTCTCTAAAAGGAAAGAAGGAAGCAATGAATGCACTGTTCTTGTGCCCTGGCTCAGAGCATTCAGCCCTATCTGTGTGCCAGGGCACGAAAACGAGCAGTGCATCAGCTGAGCTGAGACCAGGGCTGGCTGTTCTAACTCAGCCTTTGGGCTTTGAGGGTGCCCACAACTGGCACCTTCCAGCTTAAGGAGAGTTGGGGGGAAGTATGTTGAAGCAATGATATAATCCCACTCTCTCTTTTTCAGTGTATGAGGTAATGAACATCTTTAGTGCTTAAAGGTGCTGTGAGAAGCTGCAGGGCATGTGTGAATGCCAACATTTTATGGAAGAGGTGGTTTTATTGCCAGCAGACTTAAAAAAAAATCCCTGCAGTTTATATTAATAAGACTGGCTGTTATTGAGTGTCATGAGTTATTGTGATTTATAAAGTACTTCTTACTTGGTGTGTGATGAAAACCCATGGCTCTTGGTCCCAGTCACTAATGGGAGATGATAGTGGCTTTATCTGCAAGAGACAACTTGACCAGGAACCTTCTATCATTTTTAATGATCTTTTAGTGCTGCCTCTTGCTTTCACCTGAGTTTAGGGTAGCATCAACTTTGAGAATGTGAAAAAATAGTAGAATTTTTTTTTTTTTTGAAAAAAGAGGAACAACTGAACTGCTTGGTATCAATGTCCCAAACAGCCCTGCTCCGTGAGTGCAGATCCTCATTGTGCAATGCTGCAGAGTTGGTCCCTTTAATAATGTGCTCTGCCTGCTGTTCCCAAGCCTCTCATCCAGGACTATTATTCTGTTGAAACTTCAACATATTTTAGAGATGACAAAATATGACAGAGGAGAAAAAGGGGGGAGATGAGTGTAAGTAGGTGGGTGGGCCCAGAGCTACATAATTGTTCCCAAGTGTTCTTCGTGGAAAAAAAAGAAAAAAAAACCTGGATTTAACACCACAAGTGTATTGCTATAAGTGGAGAAGAGACTCTTTCAGAAAAGGACTTCTTAAGGACCATGCTGGATTATTCTTTGCCCCAAAAGCATGTGCATATATGTGAATTTTAATAAGCAGCAAAGCTGACACGCACAGGGCTCCCTTTGTTACTGCTGTGTTGAGTTGTTCTGTAGATGATTAGGTGTGAGTACAGACTGGTAACTGGGCATTTCCAGCCCTTCAAAGGTAGGGCTGGCTCCTGACATCATAACACAACCCAGTATAAAACTTCTGACCTGTGCATCATCTTTGCATCATGTTTATTTATAGTCCTATGACATCCCTAGGGTTAGAGGACATGGGAATTATTGGAAAGGCAAAGAGCTCAGTAAACTTCCTGGGTGGAGAAAGGTGTCAGAAATGAGCCAAGCCCGGGACACAGTAACACTGCTCTGGCTCCATTTAGCGGCAGGGAAAGTTTTGTTTAAAAACAGATAATCAAAAGCAACTATTGTCTCCTGCTGGGCCAAATGCAACAAAGGTGCTGCATTCCCCTGGGAGTTTTCCTGCAGAGCTGCATTTCTTGGCTGTGAACACTGCATGTGGATGCAGGGCTGCAGGTATAGGGGAATTCCTGCCTTTGCCTGTCCCAAGTCCACTGGGCAGCTTGTGAGCTGGCTACTGGAAACAAGTGCAATAGCACTCTTTTCCAAGGGTAAGGAAAAGAGCTTCCCATCTAGGGCACTGAAAAAGCTCATAAATACCCAGAAATGTGGTAATTTTTGGCAGTGAAGATGGGTGATGTCATTTGATCTGGTTTGGACCTCTTGTCCCTGAGCAGGGCTGGCCACATCCTGACCCACTTGGCATGGAAAAAGTTCCCATCAAGCTCTTGCTGGATTTTCACACCAACAAACCCCCATGAGCTATTTTACTGGGAGCTGGGACATGTGGTAGGGCTGGAAAAACCTGGCTGAAAGGAATTGCTACCAGATACATCGTCATTGTGCTTGGCAATCCAGTCGTTTAGGTTGTGCTTATTTTACAACTAAATGCAAGACTAGTTCTAAGGCAGAAATATGATGTAAAAGGAGGATAAAGACAAAATACACTTAACTGGAGGAGATTAATGCCACCCTCCTTTGAGATGGGAAGGCACATCAGGAAAATGGCAAGGAATAGAATTTTACAGAATCACTGCAGCAGCCACTGGAGCCAAGGACAAGGGATGGTACAATAACCTTAGAGAATGGCAAATGTTTTTCAGCCTCTCTCTGAAATGCAGGTGGAGAATGACCACAGATGCTTACAGGAGATTTAATTGTCCTTGCCAGCAAGGCTCATTATCCATATATAAACATATGTGCTGCTTCTTAACAGCAAAGTGCCGTTTTTTCAAGAGAGTATTTTAAATCTGAACTGCTTGAGTGTCAAATTAGTTGAGTCTGGCTCATTTTAATTACACCAGCCATTGGACCGTGCTGGGGGATGAGGAATGATGTGCTACTTCTGTAGGCAAAGGGAGATCTGTTTGCAAAGTCACTGCCTATAAAACATGGCTCTGTCATTCCACATTGCCATGGGAGCAATGTTGCAGGTCAGTAATGAGCCTTGGTGCCTGTTTCAATGGGGTTTTGCTCTAGACCTCAACCAGGGTTACCTTCTTAAGAGATTGCTGCCTCTTGTTGATTGAAACTATGTAAAGTGAGAGTTGGACCTGGAGTTTGTTGCCCTCCACAACCTCTAGTCCCTTGTACCAGAGCAGGGAGGTGGAAAACACGGCCAGGTTGGACTAATAACACTTTTTAATCCTCCTTCTGCATTTCTGTGAGGCACTAGAAAGCTGAACCCTAGGGAAGCAGGCAATTTTCTGCAGGCATGTAACAAGGTGTGGCAGGAAAATGAGGAGAGGGCAGCACCTCTGGAGGCAGAATTAGCAATGAAGGGATTTTCTCTCCTCGGGCCCCGCTTATAACCACCTCACTGGTGATGAAGATGAGGCCCAGGTACTTCAAAGAGTGTATAATGTTGGGAGTGGGCTCAGAAAGAGTTGCCTTTGAAGTGTGACTGAAGAATAGCAGGTTAGGCATGGGACAAGATGGGTGAGTGTCCTGACAAGTGGAACAGGTTGGGTGAAAGGAGGGACAGGATTATTTTCTTTCTAAGCTCTTGTATCAGTGCTAACCAGGAGACCTGTTCACATCTCTTCAGCTTGGCCAGGTTTTTCAAATAACAAACTGTGGTAGTAATCAAACTGCTGGATACTCTAGTGGGTGCATTGGAATTGAAAGATGCCAGGACCCAGTTGCTGTGAGATGGTGCTGGATGAGCAGGAGGATTGTCATGAGCTGGTGTTCACTCCCCTGTGTTCATGAGCAGGAGTGAACAAAATCCATTTCAACAAGTGAGCTGGGCTTGGCTGAGCACAGTACCCTAAGCTTTGAGAGCTCAGCAGTCCTGCACTTCACAGAAAATTAAATAAAATCACTAGTTATTTTACGTGTACCCCAGCACTTGGTCACGGACCCTGGGGGTCCCACCACTGCAGCTCATCAGCGTGAAGGGACCCTGCTGACACACAACCTCTGTTGTCTGCCCACAGCCTGAGCAGAAATACCACAGCAGGTATTTCTAAAGCACACTCTGTGAGTTTTATTTTTATTTGCTAGGACTGAAAAAGATGCCCAGGACAGCAGAGATGCCTGTCAGTGAGATGCACCCTTGCATGGCTTTCTCCCATGAGCAGAAGGACAGACGTTACAAGCATTACTGTTAGGGTGTCTGACTACTTCAAATAGCCAACTCGCAATATTTGAATGTGGATTTTTGCAGATGCTGAAAGCTTTTTAAAAGTCCATCTCTCCTTGTACTGTAAATTTAGCAGGAAAAGCTCAGAGAGCGCAGGAATGGAAACTCAATGCCTGCAGCAAGTCTCTCTAAGCTCATGCCATTTGTGAATAAAGGTTAATAATGTTTGAAACTCTTAACTCAGGGCTCAGTCTACCATCCTTAGGCAAAAAAACACCACAAACCCATCCTTTAAGTATTAATTCAGGCTTTCCCTTGTCAGAGCAAGGTCGTGAACTGAGACTGCACCTTCTGAGTGCTGCTTCCAAAATCTCAAAGCACTTGTACAAAAATTAGGAGAGGAAATGAGTGATGGCTGTTCCTTCTAAATCAGTACCAAAGTGTGGAATTCTGTCTGCTTGTACTTGAAACATCATGTCAGCAGGGCTTTGCTGAGAAGTTCAGGCCAGTCTCAGACCCTGCACAAAAGGAAAATAAGGAGCAGGTTTTGTCCCATCCCCTGTGAAGAACAGCAAACCAATGTATACAATCCAGCCCAGATGTTATAAACATAACAGACAAAAGCAAATTATAACTGAGCAAGCAGTAAGAGATTAAAAACAAGAAGACGTGACAGTCCATCACAATCCCCACCTCTCTTCTTGCCAATGTTACAGTGTTTAGGGCTCTCATTCCTGCTGTTTCCAGCTGAAGGTGCTCAGCTTCCACTTATTTTCTACCTCCCCGATACCATGAGCTTTTACTCCCAAGAAAGGAGATTTCTGACTTCATTGGGACATCCAGGAAACAAGATGCTGTCCCAAGACAGCGGCTGCAGTCCCAAACACAAGCAATGATAAAGCATTGAATGAACTGGCAATAAAACAAAACAATCACAAGAACACCCAACATACTTTCGTTTCCCTCCTCATTAGTAAGACCCAAAACCCATCCCAGATGCATAAAAGAGTCCTCTGGTGAATATGGGGCATGAATAGCAAGGCTATCTGAGCCACGCTGGCTATCCCTGTTCTTATGGAGGAGTGATAACTGCATCCTTGCAGCACAGCTGCAGCTTAAAAGAGTTTGGGGGGGACAACAGGGGACGCAGGATTAGGGGAGCAGTTGAGGATGCTGCTAAAGTCTTGCCCTCATTTTGATTCCAAAACCCTCAGTATTTTGCTTTTGCCACATATTCAAAAACTACGAGACAAATCCTGCACAAACTAAGGCAGTGGTTTTAAAGAAAAGCACCCCAAACTGGGATTTTTTCATTGAGCTGTTGTTTGTTTTCCCTCTGGGTTTTTGGAGCCTGCTATGTTGCTGAACCAGGGTTTTCCACAACCATGAGAACTACACATTCGCCTCTGAAAAACCTCTGAAATCACTTGGGGTACTGACAAAATGTCTGGTGTTGGAGTGGCTTTGGGATTTGGCTCCAGCTGAAGGCAGTTGTATTCATAGCTTTCAATTACCATCAGCTACAACCTGAGGACTGTCTTGTTAAGAGAGGGGTGGTTTTGGTTTAAGAGCCCCCTGCAACCTGCTTGAGAGTGCCCTCAATGAACAACGGAGAGGTCTGAGCTCTTGGCCATGTGTGCTTGTGAAGCTGCTGGGTAAGTCTTACTGCACTTATCCTTTGGGGAATTTAGAGGCCTGTTTTCCCTCTGGTTCTCTGTGCCTGTGGTGGTGTTACAAGCCTGGCCCCAGGTGCAGGTGGTGGCTGCTGCCCACAGCATGTGGAGTCTGTCTCTTACAATGTGGCCTGAGTCCAAACTTGGTCCACTCGGAGTGAACAGTGTGCAAATAAGGACAGTAATATTCCTTGTTTGTGGTAGTTTGGCTTTTTTTCTTCCCTTTATTGCTTCTAAAGAGATAACATCATGGTTCTATGAACTTGCCCTGTGTGCTCAGCTTTCTCAGCAGAACACTTGCAGGGCCCAATCTCAGCCTGGTCCTAGTCCTGGTAGGAAAACCTCCCTTGTGTTAATATGGTCATAAACCTTCTCTAGTCCTCTGCTGGGGTGATTGCCCTTCTGAGGACTTCACTTGGAGCCTCTGAAATGCTGGAGTCTCCCACTGTGTGTAGATCAAAGGGAGCAACTCTCTGATTGAGGTTGGAGCTATCAGGATGTCAACAAGTATATTGGATTTCTGGCCAAACTGTCAGAGGTTGTGTCGGAACAAGGAGTGGGTGACAGCCAGGCACTACTGTTATTATTGAAAGTACCATATTTGAGACTATATTGCCCTGACCCTGTTCTCCCACGTGCTGTTCACAGGGAAAAAGTATCTACTTGGAGGCCTTTTCTGCTTAAGCAAGGTTACATCGGGAGGAAGGGATTTGTTCCAGGATTTGTTCCAGCTCAGGGCAGAGCTAAGGCTGGACGTGGGCTTGGCTGGTTGTTGTCCTAGCAGAGCTTACATGTAGCTCCTGCAACAGGAGTGAGCTGTCCACTCTCTTATCACAGAATCACACAGGTTGGAAAGGACCTCTGAGACCATCAAGTCCAACCCTTGATCCACTACCACCGTGGTTCCCAGACCATGGCACTAAGTGCCACATCCAGTCTCATCTTAAAAACCTCCAGGGATGGAGAATCCACCACTTCCCTGGGCAGCTCATTCCAATGGCTGATTACCCTCTCTGTAAAGAATTTCTTTCTAATATCCAACCTAAACCTCCCCTGGCACAGCTTAAGGCCATGCCCTCTTGTCTTCCTGCTGGTTGCCTGGGAGAAGAGACCAACCCCCACCTGGCTACAACCTCCTCTCAGGTAGTTGTAGAGCGATGAGGTCTCCCCTGAGCCTTCTCTTCCCCAGGCTAAACAATCCCAGCTCCCTCAGCCTCTCCTCATAGGACTTGTGCTCAAGTCCCTTCACCAGCCT
>VXAY01006538.1:91017-118580 GCA_013399855.1 Oxyruncus cristatus
GGGGGGCGGGCGCGGGGGGGGGGGGGGGAGATTCATATGCTTAATTAACTGACCAAGATAATTAACAAGTGCCCAGCTTCAGGCCTGCAGGGAGAGTACTGGAGTCAATGGATCCAGCTGTTATTTAACAGTGCAAAAGCTTTGCTCCATTGTTGAGGTTGGAAGTGTAGTGGGATAATGCCTGCTATAGCTGAGATATTTGGAAAAAGCCATCCCAACTCTGCTAGAGCATCAGGAATTAGGGAATTTTCTACTTCTGGACAGATGAGGCTGCCTGCATGGGGCAGAGCTTGTTTCTGCTTGACCCTGTGTGCCTGGGGCGGTGGATGGGGAGGCTGAGCTTCTCCAGGTGCCTTCAGAGAAAGCACTGCCGGCTTGGGATCTGCCGAGCCTTCCCTGTGGGTAGACTGGAGGTGAAAAACAAGCAGGTTTGTTCCACGCTGAACATGCCCACGTCTTGTCACAGAAATGTGCAGCACAGATGAAAACAAAAAACAAGCTACAGATGGACACTGGCAACCTGTTGCTAAGCACAAGCCTTGAAATGCAAAATAAACATAATGCAGCAGAGCAAGCGTCTTCTCAATGGTATCCATATATTTCCATCATGGATATTGCAGTGTCCTGATTGTCTTTGCGACTGGGACTCCATTTCAATTCAGATTTCATCAGTGTGTAAGAGAAATTCCTGAAGGGGTCATAAGCTCTTATACCAGTTCTTGCCACTGTAGGGGAGTGTCTGGGTGCTGGTGAGGTGTAAGAGTCCTGGGAATTGCTTCAGGCTTGGCCAGAAGAGGCTCTTGAAGATGCCTGGATCGGTCCTGAGACTTGCAGATGCTGCTTAGATCATTCGGGAGAAGTTTCTGCGGTCTTGGTAAACACTAATAACAAAGACATCACAGACTCCAGGGGCAATGGATCTATTCCTATGGCTGTGTCCCTGTGCCGCTTAGCAGTTCTCCCTTAATGAATCTCCTCGCCCTCTTGCTTGCCCTGTCCTGCAAGCAAGCCCAGAGAGGAGGCAGTTCTCCCCAGGGAGGTCTGATGGGCTGCACACAACAAAAATAGCCAAAGGGAACAGTGCAAATGTTGTTTTCCACAGATATATAACTGTCCTGGCTAAGCAAGGTCATTTCTGGAGAGCAGGAGCTGAGGCAGCTTGGGCAGGTGATGGCAAAGGCATTTCTCTAGAGCTGCAGCTCTTCTGTCTCCCATGCAAAAGTTTTTGTGGAAGCACTTAAGATTTAATTCCAGCTGCTCTTTGGTGCCAAGGCTTTCTTCTTCTACCCAAGGAGATAAGAGCAGCTGCACTTGGCCAGACCTGAGCTCCCTCTTGCCTGGTATTTCATCTTTGGCTGAGATCAGAGATGGCTGAGGAGGGAAAAGCAGGCATGTTTCCTTGCCTGACTTCCCCGCCAGCCACGTGTCACCTGCCCACGGCTGCCAGAGCACCAAAAAGCCCCAGCCTGCCTCTGCTTGGAAAGGGCTCTCAAATGGGCACAGGAAAATCAAGGGCCAAAAGGCTGTGGTGGAGCCCCTGTGACCTTCCCTGAGCTCTGAATCATTAATTGTGTGGCATGTGGATTAGCGTGTGCCCAGAGTAATCAACTGAAGTGGAACACATGTGTTTCCAGTCTTACTTGCTGTGGTTAACACAGAACCGAAGATGACGGTCAAAGTGAATTATTTCTTTATTAACAAGGCTCAGGGACATCTCTACAGCTACATAATTAATTTTCATTGTGCATATGACTGACTTCTATCAGGGCTTCAATTGAGATGCTGCATCTGCCTCCCATGAGAAAGACCGTACCTATTAGTGTACAGGAAGGTCTGTGGAGAGTGAAGATTTGGTGACCTATTTTCCTTTCATGTTTGAAAGCTTTCCAGCTGATGGAAATGGAGAAGCTCTTCCTGAGAATGTGCCTCCTTACTGGACGGAATAAAGGGATCTCTGCTCATCAACACGGAGCACAGTGTTTTATACTTGGATTTACACAGTAAGAGACTGAAATCAGAATTAGTGCTCTAGTCTCACAAATATTTTCCTAGAGGCTGGCCTAAGGAGGAGCAGAGGCCATAGCAGGACTTTATTGTGTTCTTCTCACTGCCTTTAAGTTGCTGAAAAACCTGGACAAAACCAGCAGCAGCTGGATGACTTTCCCTGCCATCATTTCTGGTCTCCACAGCATTGTGCAGGGATGCTCTGAGGTCTTTGTCAGACAAGATTTATTCATGGTTAAGCTGGTGGAGACACATGTTAGTGCAACACAATTACACTTGGGGTCAGGGAGTGGCAGAATGGGAAACAGAGCAGGGCAGGTCCTGCACTCACCTCCCTTTGTTGTGAAGTGGGTAAAACACCATGTGACACACAGTTTTTAACTATTTGCATAGTAACGTAATTTCAAATGTGTTCAAAAGGGCGAAGTGCTAAAGCACAATGAGTTATAAAGTATAACCTTTATAATTACCCGTATGGAGAATATATTTACACTGCTATAGCTTTTGTTTGCTGGTGAAATACCTTCTAGTGGCACTGAAAATAACAAACCTAAAAACCAAACCCAAACTATGCTATGTTTTAATTGCAGCCTGGCTTTTGATCAGACTTGTATTTTGAAGGGGAAAAAAAAAAAAAAAAAAAAGGAGGAGAGAGAGAAATGTGGCTTTGTGTGTATTTTGTGTTACATTATTATTCAGTAAGCCCTAAACCACAAAAGCTCCTACGGGAAGATTCATTATCGCATTAAGCACGAGATAGGGAGGGGATGCCTTGCTGGCAGCCGCGGACAATATGTTGCTTTTTTTACTTTGTTTGGGTTGATCCCCCCCTCCCCTCGGGGAGCTGCGTGCTCTAGAGAAAGAGTTTAAGGCACAGTTGGATGGAAAAAGAAAAAAAAAAAAAAAGAAAAAGAAGAAAGGCAGACAGAGGCAAGTGACCGCAGTGCAAAGCGCTGTTTCGGAGGCTGGAGGTTTCTAACGGCTCCCTCCGACTTCAAACACCTCCCCAGGCTGCGGAGAGCCCTCGCCGTGCAGCTCTGCAGCCCGATTAGCATCGCCAGCGAGAGACCCGGTGGTACTCGTCGTCCCCCTGTGGTACCCGGCTTCCCCCGCAAGGCATCTCGGCGTCCCTCCAGGAGCCGGGCTCTGCAGCCCCGCGCCGGCGACCTCCGCCCTCTCTGCTCGTTTGCAAAGCTGTTCGCTCTGCCCTGGTGTTTTCCTCTGAGAGCTTCTCTGTCTTTCCCCAGGGAGCTGAGGGCTGTGGGGTGATGGGGAGGGCAATGATCCAGCTCTGTGAGGGAAGGGACCTTCTGGAAATAACCAAAAATATTTGCAGGGCGCCCAGATGCCCTTGTTGCAAGAAATGGGGAAATAAAAGTGTTTTCCTGCCTGAATCACTCACCTTGTGGGTGAGTGATCTGAGTTGGCAGTGGGGAAAAAATGAGCGGAGATTTTGGAAAACACTCAGCCCCTGTCTTCTGACAGGAGACAGGTTTCAGACATATCTTGTGGGATGCTCACTAATGAATAGCCATCTTCTCATAGTGATGATACATTTAAAAAAGAAAATATTAAAGCCCATTTATTCTGCTTTGTAAACTAAAATCCATGAGATGGAGGCCCAGCTTGGATTATTCTTTTGGTTACAGAACCGCATTCTTCCTGCAAGGGAATTCTGCAGTTTCAAGACTGACTGGTTCCCTAATTTGTGTCTTTAAAAAAAAAAAAAAAACACCAAAAAAAACCCCCCACAAACAAACAAAAAAACCAAACCCAAAGATACATCACTTGCGCATTACATTTTATTGATGTTACTGTAAAATACATATTTGCTTGCATTCCTAATTGGGGAAGCACAGATGGCAGCGGCTTCTGCTAGAGTGATATGCTCTTTAAAATATCTGGTAACATTACAACAAAGTGTAGTCATTAAAATGAGTGTCTGTCTGTGTGTGCCACAGGAGTTTCGTTCTCAGGAGCAAGGCTCTCTCCTATTCTAAGGAGGGAAGGCTTGTTTTTAACCTATCCTTGGGCTGGTACCAGACACACTGGGATAAACCCAGCGCAGTGGGATAAATCCAGCGTGGTTCACCTGAGCATGGTGCTGCCGAAATCCCTTTGCTTGAGGGCAAAATTATTGTCCCTACATAAAGTGTTCATGAGGGGGTGATGTGTCCACAGGGTCTGGAGCTGGTAGAACTTTATTTTGTTGTCATGTGTGCAACAAAAAGGGAGCTGAGGAGCAGCCCCTGACTCCTTGAAAATGCATTGGTGCTTACAGTGCCTTGAGGACTTGGCCCTTGGAAGGGTAATGATGCTCTGGAAGGAAAAGTAGGAAAAATTAAAAAGAAAAAAAGAAAAACAAAAAAAAACCAAACAAAACCACCAAAACTCCCCAAAACAACAAAACAGGTAGCATTGGATAAAGGCTGTTCATGTTCTTCAGAAGGCTGTTCTATTTCTCTCTTCTCATCCAATCCAAACTGTCATGAGCAACCACAGAGCAAGTGAGCAGCATTTTCCAGAGCACTTGCAATGTGTTGGCAGCAAGCAGTGAGCACGTGTGGGGAGGGAGGGGGAAGTTTTTTCAGTTGTTTCATTTTAAAGCAGTTTTGTAATGAAGCCACTGCCATCAGGTATTCCCTGTGCTTCGATATGCTCTTCACCCTCACTGTGACTAGGGTGTTTTGCCACTGACACCTCAGCCCCTCCTGTCTGGGGAAAACCCACCACACATCAGTGCCCTGACGCCTTCCCTCGTGTCAGGAGGTTAAACACAACCAGCTCGTGGGGATCTGGAGTTTCATTACCTTTATGTTTTCAAGGGCTCCACCCCAGCCGTGTGTTCCTGTGCATACCTGGCGTTATTAGTTCTGCAGTCTCCAGTGAGGCTGATCGTGTGCCTGGCTTCTCACTGCAGCATTCCCAGCACAGTTGGACAGACACTTGGAGCCATCAGCTCCTTCGGTTTTAATTAGAAGCCTTAATTATCCAGGTTGCAGAGCCCTGCAGTTACAGGGCCTCTGTGCTGTGGTTTACTGTGGAAATTAGGGTTGGCTGGTAAAAATCCAGGCCTTTGGCACAAGAGGGAGCGAACAACATGATAGCAAGGTATGGAAACCATATATCACTTACCTACCCTGACTGCTCTGCTCCCCTTTGTTGCCACAGGATGGTATAGGATGGCTATAGGGTCATTATATGCCTTCTAATGGCAAGTTTGCCCTTTGGTTGGTTGTTAGCAGTATTGAATGAGCCATAAGGAATGCCATGGATGTAAATATGTCTTCTTGTTTAACACAAAGTGTGATTTACCAATGAGTTATTTTAGGTTTTTCGTTTGCTATTTGTGTGTTGAATTAATTAGGTGTGTGAGGATTTGGGGGAGAGGGAGAAAAGCAGGTGGATGGAGGCCTGGGGAAGGGTTTCCCTTAGGGCAGCACACCTTCATGATCACAGATCAAGAGTAGCCCTGCCCAGAAGGACTTGGGGGGCTGGTGGGTGAGAGCTGGACATGAGCCAGCCATGCACTCACAGCCCAGAAACCAGCCGTGTCCTGAGCTGATCCCACAGGGTGGGCTGCAGGGGAGAGGCGATTCTGCCCCTCTGCCCCACTCAGGTGAGACCCCCCCTGCAGAGCTGCCTCCAGCTCTGGGGGCCCAGCACAGGAAGGACATGGAGCTGTTGGAGTGAGGCCAGAGGAGGCACCAAGATGATCAGAGGGATGGAGCAGCTCTCCTATGGGAAAAGGCTGAGAGAATTGGGATTGTTCAGCATGGAAGAGAGAAGCTTCAGGGTGACTTAATTGTGGCCTTCCAGTGCCTGAAAGAAGCCTGCAAGAAAGATGGAGAGAGATGATTTACAAGGGCCTGGAGTGACAGGACAAGGGGGAATTGCTTCAAAAGAGAGTAAGTTTAGATTAGATATTAGGAAGGAATTCTTCTCTGTGAGTGTGGAGAGGCCCTGGCATAGGTTGCCCAGAGAAGCTGTGGCTGCCCCATCCCTGGCAGTGTCCAAGGCCAGGTTGGACGGGGCTTGGAGCAACCTGGGCTAGTGGAAGGGGCAGGGTTTGCAACAAGATGACCTTTAAGGTCCCTTCCAACCCAGACTGTTCTATAACTCTGTGTTCACATTTTGGAGATGGGATGATGAGGTGAGATGACCCACTCGAAGCTTCACATGATGTTGGATGCACTGGTGAGAGCAAGTCAGTCAGGGAAGAAGATTGCCCTGGCTCTCTGCTCCCCATGGGGCACTGGTGCCTTGCAGGAAGGATGGGGTGCTTTGGGGAGCACTCCAGCAGCGGTTCAGCGCGGTGTGCATGGAGCTGGGCAGCAGCAGCAGCAGCAGTCACACACACAGCGCTGGTTTTGCCTAAGGTATTGATACACCTCCAGCCAGAGCAGACACAGCAGGGAGGAGGGTGGGAGAGAGGGGGGTGAGGTACCAGCTGCGTTCTTAAGGCTCATCCCAAACCCTTTGAAGTCAATAGCAAAATTATCCTCGACTTTGATACACTTTGGATTGCGCCTTTTAAGTCATGTGAAAGACATTGATGTTATTAAAACAGCAGCAGAACACTGCTGTTTGTTACATGTGCTTTTATTTTTTAATGGCAATGGTAGGTTTAGCCTTGGGCACTATCTGAGACTCATAAATAACCCATGTCAAGTGTAACACACCTACTGAACAGCCACAGAAGACAGAGGACTTGGCTGTTTATCTGCCAGCATTTTTCAGTAACGAGCCACTTGTACATTAGGAGGGGTAGATGTCCTCTAGCATTCATTAATAAAGCATCCTTAACAGCCAGGCTTCTCCTTGATCATGCAGGGCTAATGCGATAAATATCTTCTTTCCACACTCTCCTGACAACTGAAAGACAGGAATGCAGTCTAACTTACAGTGTTAGTTGTGCAAGAATATTACAGGGCTTATTTCTTGTCCACGTCTGTCAAGTCCAAGTACGGCACCCACTCGCTGCCAAGACGGTGAAAGCAGAGCAGGGAGGCCTTCTGAAAAAGCATTCCAGGTACAGCACTGGAGTCACCCACCCCCGGGGTCACTGGTGAAACCCCATGGGAAACGGGGAAGTGTTCAAGGCCAGGTTGAATGGGGTTTTGAGCCACCTGCTCTAGTGGGAGGTGTCCTTGCCCTTGACAGGGGTTAGGAAACAGATGAGCTTTAAGGTCCCTTCCAACCCAAACCATTCTAGGATTATATGATAAATACAGGATCATGTCAAAACATTATTCCATGGAAGCCCACAGGGATGTGTATGTCAGCCCCAGCCTACTCAGGCAGTGAGGTGCAGCTTTAGAAGGTTAGATGCCACTATCAAAATACTTTGGGGGACCACCAGTTGCTCTCGGGAGTCAAAGTAGGCCTAAAGCATCTGAATTGGTTCATCACTGCTTTGATACAGTGTTTTGGTTTCTTATTCCCAATGGTTCATTCCAGCGGGAAGGCCTTATGTAAATATATATTACTGATAAATATATATCTGTAAATATATATTACTGAGATATATATGTAAATTACATTACTGAGAGATATATGTGTAAATATACATATACTGATAATGTATAGATACTAGCCATGCAGCCATTGGCCTATGGCCCCAGAATGTCCAATAGCAGCCATGGAGAGGCATCAGTTTAATTTAGGCAGCACAGAAGTGCACTGGAGGTTTAAGTTAGACCCCCACATCACTTGCATCACACCAGTCCTTGAAAACCCTACCTGAATGTGAGCTCGTATTTGGGTTTTTGCTTAACTAATGTGTTCCATTTCTTTCCCAGCATGCAGGTATCTCACCCAAGCCCTCACGTTTTTGGAGAGGAGGGCAGGACAGACTCCCCTGCCAGGAGTGCTGTGCACAGGTATCTTTTTTCTTCATACCCCTTCCCCAGCCCCTGCATTGTTATCATTCTCTCCCTTCCCACTTCTGCTACGTGCTAATGATCGAGGAAGGCCATGCCATTCCAGAATGACCTGGCACCTCCAAGGCTGGCACAGCTGGGTAGGGTCACCTCTTTCCTCCCTTTTGATTCTGCTGATTTAACCACAAGGCAAAGCAGGGCTTCTTGCTTGGGAAGTTTGGGATGTTTGGTGGGGAGCGGGTCTGCAATGGGATGTGTTTACAGTTAAAACAGCAGGATTACTGGGGGCTCCTGGTCTAGAGCAGCCTCAAACACTGATCCATAGTGGGTTTGCTTTCAAGCTGTTTAACCCCTTAAAAGAGGAAAAAAAAAAAAGTAAAGGAGGTCAACCATGAAAGAGAAGTTAATAAATGCAGCTCATATGTAAATATTTGCTTCTGCTCCCAAGTGCCTGATTCCTCTCGTTTCTCTTGTTAAAAAAGAATACCCATGGGGACGCTTGGTTTAAAAATATTTCTGTTTCCAAAGCCTTTTAAGGATTTTATGTAGTCCATATTGCTGAGGGGGAGGGACAAGGAGAGGGGACTGAAAGGATCTGTGTGTGCAGAAGCAGCTCTTTTACATGTCCTTTGTTCCTTGGGTAAGGGTGCAGAGGAGACACCCCTCTCTCCAAGAAGTTGTTACCCATTTCCTTCCCCTCCCTGGCCTGGCAGGAGCCAGAGCAGCAAGCCAAGGCCTGTAAGGTGTGTTTTTCCCCCTTCCCAAGCAGCTTGCTCCTGGCTCTGCTCTGGGAGCTGCCCTGTGCCATCCTCAGGGCAGCAACATTCTCAGAGGAGCACAGTGAAGTGGCATCCTTGGAACTGTGAGTGCGTTTCTGCAGCAAGGGCAGGCTGAAGGACAGAGCTCAGGTTATTGTTTTTTCCCTGCGTATGAGCCAGGCTACAGGAGCCAAAACAGGATGGAGCAGACAGGGCTTCAGGCAGGAGGCTGCTTTAGGGGAGTATGGATTAATCCCTCTCCTTAACCCCTTTTTCAATGATCACAGGCTGGAGAGTATTTTAAAAGAAGCTAAAAAGAGGGCACTTCACTGCTTTATCCCTATGGCTTTGGATTTTCAAAGGAATTTGAGTATCCAGAAAGATTTTTACTCGGCACAGGCCAGATGCTCTCAGCAGTCTCCTTTTCTTATCCCATCTTTTCATCTCCCCGATCCCTTTCTCCCCATCACTGAGCCTCCAAAAAAAATACAGTTCAAGCATTCAACCTGTTCAAGCATTCATCTTCCCTCACTGGGATTCGGATGTGCAAGGACAGTCCTTTGCAGCAGAAATCTTATAGAAGAAGTGTTAATTGCTGAAGGTTTGGGGTTTGGTTTTGCTAACCACAAGCGCAAGTGGAAACAGCCTCATAGGATACAGTTGCACTGAAAGCTGGCAGGTGTTAAATAGCACAACCAGGGCTCCGGCATCTTCTAGCTCCGCAGCTTTGTGGTGGTTTCTGACTAATAGGCGCCAGCTTCACTTTTACCTTTGAGGAGCCTTGGCAGATACTCACTGAACCACCCCCGGGGCTTGAGTCTCGCTAAGTTAAAACCTTAGTTAAACCCTGGGAGGCGCAGCCTGTCCCACAAGCTGATGTATCAAAGGGGCTGCTCCAAGGTCTTAAAAGCAGTTTTGCACTCTCTTGCATGTGGGCAGAAACCCTGAATCCTAATGACATCTACCTGAAACTGCCTCTTTCATGTCGAGCAGTTTCCACCCAAGACATTGAACTGAAATGTTATTTTGATGTATGAAGTGTACCTGAGGTTAGTTTCTTACAGGGCAGCAGATGGTTGCGTACAGCCATCAAGAAGCAACCACGAGAATGGTAGATTGGTTATTTCTCCTTTCAGAAAACCAATTTTTCTCAAAGAACCATTTAAACATCTCCCTTCTCCCCTCAACCTCCTCTTTTCACCTCTTGATCTTTTTCAGGGGTAGGAACAATAGCCCGTTTGCTGCTTTGATGTATTTGTAACACCAGGTGCCCCCTGGGACACCTGCACATGTGCCGGTTGGGAGAGCCAAAGCCTGGACCTGCTCTGGTTTTACAGGATGGGGCTGTTGGCTCTAGCACACACCTGATCCTGTGCCTGTAAACTTTGAACATTCATGACCTCTGTGTGAAATGGGGTTTTTTTTAGTAGAGGAAGTTGGTTATTGGGCTTGTCAAGATCAGGAATGTTCCAAGTTTCCCTTTTAACTTCTAAAACAAAACTGGGCCAGCTGGGAAGTTTCTGATTTTCCCAAATACCAAGCATTTCTACTTATGTGAAGAGGGTTTTAAAGGAGAGCTTTTTCTAGCCCTTGTGCTTCCAGCTGGAAGGCCAAGTGTGGAGCCTGCATGTGTGCCAAGACCCCTGACTGGAAGCAAGGACCAGGGCCACAAACTGAAGGTGGATTTTCAGGTGAGTGAAGAGAGAACCAGCTCTCCCAAACCTGGTGCTACAAAGCACTGCTACTCCCAATGCAATCAAACCAGCCTTAAATCTGGGACAGCTCTGTTGGGCATAGATCCCTGACCCCCCTGGGAAGCTGCAGAGTTGACGGAGCCAAGGCTCTCACAATGCCTGCACACAGGCTATAGTGCCACGGCTAAGGAAGTGGCTCTGTGCTCCCTCTGCAAGTCTTGGATACAAAAACGGTTCCTTCAATGCAGCCTTTCCCATCCAGTGCCTCATCCCGCCCCGTGTACCTCACCTCCTCACCCTGCCCCCTGCACACCTGCCTGTGTCTCTGGTGGCTTGGTTTCCTTCCCTCTGCCCACAGGAAGATGCCTGCACACTGTGCTGGGGGCCAGGGGACACCCCAACCACATGGCATGTCTCTTTTCCTCTCTCTGCCAGCTCTCACTCCCTGGGTGCCCCTGGCAGTGTTTAGGTGGTGTTTGACAGAGGGCCAACTCCTGTCAGAACAAGCAGCACCCTTAGTTTTCATGGTGGGAGCAGGTGGGGAGAGGGGACGTGCCCAGGTGGGGGCCTACTCTGCACCAGCACATCTGGAGCCCACAGCTGGCAAGAGGAGTCAGCTCCAGTAGAGGCAGCTCTTCCTTGCAGAGAAAAGTTTTTTGGGGAGAAATGGAAGAAGCACAAGAAATACAGAGGCTCAGAGAAGGTGAAGGGGGGTTGGTGCAGCTGGAGTAGAGCAGCTGGGGCATCCAACACCTCCTGTTTCTGTTCAGCCCTTTGCAGTCAGGCTGTCTGTCCCTGGGCTGTGGGGTAACTGGTGGCTCACCCAGCCCTCTGCTTCCAGAGGACCCTCTGAGAGCTGTTTTTCATGCTGTGTCTCTTCCAGATTGATCTTGGGCAGACATTCTGCAGGACGTGGCACAACAGGTTGCCCTGCAAAAACCTTCCCCAAACCCTGAGAGCACAATACCCTCCTCTTCCCTGCCTGCCCTCGGCTGTCCCCCTGTGATGCTGCAGCACTCAAAGTCTCCCTCGGGGGTCTTGGAGCCCAGAGCCTGTATGAATTTTGGGCTGTGCATCTGGGACCCCTACCCCCATGACCCTGGGGGATGTGCAGGACGTCTCAAGGGTAGCTTGTATTTTGATCCAACAGTAGGTTGGCATGACCCAGCCAAATCCATTGTCTGAACAAAATGAGACTCTTAAAATATGGTCGTAGGAGAAGAGGAGTGTATTTTTCAGAAGCTGTTAGTACAGTATTTTTGCCCTGGTGTATTTTTATATATATTTTTTATATAAAACTATAATCTGGGGACTAGGTTTTATCAAAATGTCCCTTCTTGCACACCTGGCAAGAGGGAGGAAAATAGATTTTTTTTTTTTTTTTTTACCTGCAGAACATAAAGGATTTGCACATCTTAAAATCCTAGTTACTCCTTCATTCCCTCAGAAGCTTGAAGACGAGCAGAGTTTAATTTTAAAGCCCTTGTTCTGTGCCTTTGAAACAAACGCTGCCTTCTGATAAATGATTAAAGTACCACCAATTTATTTTTTAAAGGAGAAGACCACAGGAATTTCTGAGCTCCACACCCCGACTCAGGTATAAATTTGTCCTTGCTGAGTTGATATTGCTGTACTTTAACCACCATACACTTCCCACCCTAGTAACACAGGGAACAAAAAGGTATCGCCCCAAAATAATTAATGCAGTGACAAAGAAATTGTGGCTTTAGTAAAGTTTCCCTGGTATTCTTGATCTACCACTTTCCAATGGTGATGGTCCAAGACTGAATCCAGTAACAGTGAATTTGGTTTGTCAGGGGTTTTTGTGTGTGTGGACTTTGGCTTTTAAAAAAGTTATTACAACCAATGTTATGGATGAACTTGGAGGTGTAAGATTTTATTCTTCCTCTGCCACCACAGATAATGAAGTTTTATCAACTCCCTTTTATTATAGTAATCTAAAACTGTATCCTGCAATGGGATCATAAACATTTAATGAAATGGAATGCTCTATGAATAAAAACAAGAGAGAGAAATGGGATTTAGGGTGGACAAAAGGAGAACAAAAGGGAATCCAAGTAGTTCAGGTGTCTCTTGTCCATAACCTCAGTGAATGATCCTTCTCCATCCTCATCTCTGGGCCATTGTGTTGCCGGGGCACCTCTCGCTTCATTCTCATCAGTGGGATTTTCCCCTGGGTATAAACTTTACCATGCCTGAAGAGAGGTGCTGAAATGCTGCCCTGATCTTTATGATTTTTTTTTTTTCCCCCCTACCATTTAAACCCTTTCTGGGTGTTCTGTGGCGACTCCTGCTGCATTGTTTCACTGGGTACTTAAGGCGAGGGGGATGTTAATTCCTGCGACACCGTGAACAGCCCAAATGCTGCCCGACTGACCCCCCCCCCCCCCAAATCCTGTGCTCTCCAAGAGCAGCTGTTCATTGCTGTACCCTGACAGTTACAGCAGCTCTGTGCAGTGGCAATGGGAAAAACTGATAATAAACATCAAACTCCTTTGCCTTTTACCACAGAGAACACAAAGTTCAAGTGTGGTGGAAAGTTCTGGGAGTTGTTTTGTAAATTACCCCTCACCTTCTTGCTCTTTAACCCTTTGCCGGGGAAAGTTTCCAGGCTGCAGAAGAGGGCAAGGCAGGCTGTGCCCTCCCACATTCTGGGTTTGAGAGTGGGGCTTGTGATCCTGCTTCTCTCTGGCACAGGGGCTGTGAGGATGGCCAAGAGTTTGGGAAGGATGGATGCCATACACAGGTGGATCTGAGAGCTGAGTTAGTGGAAAGGTGCAAAGCGTGTTTTGCTCTGGGAGGGTTCCAACGAGTTCTCTGCAAATGGGTGCGATTGCACAGGCAACCTCTGCAGTGCCATGGTTCATCCTCTGCTCTTGGTCCTTCAAAAAAAAAAAACACACCTAAAAATATCTGTTGTTCATTTTGGGTAGCCAGCCTACCATTTAGGTATGTATGTAAATGGATATATGTAATGTAATACTTGCTGAGAAGTAGCTGATATTTGATAAACTATGATAACCTGGCCTGTTACCAAAACATGATAACATAGCCCTTGCCGTGCCAAAATTGGCTTATAGTGCCCTAAAACAAATCGGCAGATGAAGGGGTGGGTGATTTGGTTTTCTTACTGGCAAACATAGTAATAGCCAGAAATATTCCAGTTCCTTGTGTGTGAGGGCTGTTTTTTGGGAACTGCTCATGCTTGGCAATGCGAACTTTAGTTTGTGTGTGCGGGGGTAAAATATGCAGAGAAGAAATTATCTAGAACACCCTGGTATTTGTGACGGTGGTCTTGGTTTCATTTGTTAAATAGGGTGGCAAGAAATCATTGAATATTGGAAACTTTTATCTGAATGAGGCAAATAATATTATGCTTTAGTTATTCTCCAGGTGTTCTCATTTCACAGAGCTTTTGCTGGGGACTTCTTGTTTCTGTCCTCTCTTCCATTGGTTGCCAACACCTGCAGGTGTGGATTAATTGCAGGAATAAAGATTAAAATTAACTGAAAATGTTTAATAATTTTTAAACAGAAAATATGGATATAACCCCCTCCCCCCATCAACTAATTTCCATTTACTATGATGAGTTTGTTTGTTGTTTGTTTTTTTTTCTTGAGAATACCAAAGACCCCAAATCCTGAAATATGTTTCCAAAAGTTGTAAACTTAACTTCAGGGTGGACATTTTTCTAGTTTGACTGTCAGAAATGAAAATGGACGAAAAACACCCAGAAGTTCAGGATTCTGATGGAAAAGATTCCACCAAATTGCACATTTTTCTACTTGTTGAAGTATATTGTAAAGGACGTGTCTTCAGGTACAGTAAACTTGCACAGCTGGTCAGTCTTTTTCTGTTTCTCCTATTCTGATCTAATGATCAGGACAAATTTATAGCAGTTTGTACTAAATCCTAGTTTTTTCCTAATTTTTTTGATCTTAGTGGAGCAGGTTGTGATCCAAAAGGACTAATGTGATATAGAGAGTGATGTGACTGAACTTTTATCCTCCATCTACACCCTTTGGGTGTCTCACAGGTGAGCTTTTTTTATATCCTTTGTTTTAATGAAAATGGGGACATCACTGTGAAATGGGAAGCTTTAAAAATAATGCAGGATCTGGAAGAATGAGTGCATAAATTGTCAGAGCCAGCTTTCGAAATGTGCATGTGCAAGTGTTAAAATCAGATATGTTTCCGAAAGTAAACTGTAGTAGTTGTAAGATAAATGGCAGCCCAGAGGAAAGCAATAAATAATAGCCCAGCCACTCCCTTGCTAAGCCTCAGTTTGGGGCTTCCATTATTTATTAAAAGGTAGACCCCAGGCTGCAGTTCCAAGAAACCCTTTGATCACTGTATTCATTTTTCAAATAACCTTTAAAAGTAATATTGAACCACCCAAAACAGAAGAGTCATTGCAAGAGTGGAAATTGGCTTTGGATTTTAAATATGCATGAAGGGCAAAAAATTGGGATGAGTTCACAGTTTCCCTTGAAACCTCTCCCTCATATCCATTGTACTGCAAAAACTTATTAGACCACTGGAAACCAACTCTTTTCTGCACTTTATGTTGCTCTTTATCCTCTGTCCTTGCTTCTTGTATATGTGTATTATAACAACTTTGAGCCCTTCTGTTCTGTGATGGTCATGGGAAACTTACCAAAAATATTGAGCACTTTTACTATTCATATGTGTGGGAAGGGTCATTTAAACTGGTAGAAACACTGAGGGAGCTCATCTAATTCAACTTCTTGAAGAAAAAGAAAGGGCTAAGTTCAAATGTAGATATTGGTTTGAGTGCTCTGTTGAGTTGAGACCTAAACATGAAAATTAAAAGGAAAAAATCTTTAATTAAAAGGGAAAAGTATTTTATGCAGCTGAAAGGAAGGCTGAAAGAGCAGGAAAAAAACCCAACCACAGCTGCAGTAGTTAGTTATCAAAGTAAAAACCAAGCCGTTGTCTCAACAGAAACATAGCTGGTAAAATCATGGTCATTCTGTCTGTGAGTCTATGAACAAGGTTTCTTTGAAAACACTGTTAAAACTGGCTCTTTGGGATTTCCTCCCTGAATTCACATTGTTTATAGAAACTACCTGGATTGCACTGGATGTCTGGATCTCTGTGTAGATTTTGAGCTGTCGCAGTAAAGAGATGGGAAGTCAACCTGGTCAACAGTCCTGACCTTTTTCAGGGTTTCAGAAGTGTTTTGAAGTTGTTCTCTTTCTATACTGAGCCCTGGGCCAGGAGGCGAGGACACAGAAATACACAGTGACCTGTCAGCTGCAGGACGGTCTTTACCCATCCGTGTGTGATCCCAGTGAAATACGGGCACGGGTGACTTTGAATGGTCTCCACGTTGCTGCTCTCTGAGGGGCTTCTCAACATCCAAACATGCAGCTGTGTCAGTGTGCGCTTGCAGAGGGCTCCCCTGTGCATTTCAGGAGTGTCCTCCAGTCATCTGTTGCTATGGAGGAAAGGCGACTGTTTCCGTTGATGCAGATTTATCACTTGGGATTAACGTGACAGAAACATGGGGAGTAAGATACGAACCTCACCATTTATGGCACAGTGAAGAGGTCTCAGTGGGCTGCAGTGGAGTGGATGTGATCTCTGGTTTCAAAGAGGCAAATGTTAATAAGGTCAGGGTTGCATTTCAACACTGTAATGCTTAATATGGACTTGGGAATTTGCAAAGCAGAGACACCCCGCTATGACTCCCATCCAAACAGGGCTGGGCTTTCAGAAGGGTGACCTGGTAGCACAAGAGAGCACAGGGACTCGGTGTGCAAACATATCCAAGGATTACACGACCAAATCAGGTCCTGTGCCTCTGCAAACATAACAGCATCTTGTGTCCCCGTGCTGAGAGCTGGAGCAAATGATCCCTCTTTGTGGGCCTTGAGTAAGCAAATACTCGGGAGGGTGATGGGGTGGGCCCTTTTTGAGAATTTCAGTGAAATCTGAAAGTTAAACAGCACAAGGTTTGTCTATATAAACAATTCACTCCCCCAGGAATCCCACTATATAGAGACAAGCCTAGTCTGAATAAGGAAAAAAATATTCAAACAGGAGTTGTCAGAGAAAGCCTATCATTTATGTGGGTGTGAGTCAGAGTGGGAACTTACCTGTATTCTCACAAGCCCATGATTACCTAAGGCATAGCCTGAAAATCTCAGGATTCTTTATTGAAAATCTTTTTTCCCCGCTCCCATTTTAACATACAAAGCAATTTACCGACAAATCATTCTGAGGTAATGGATTTTTGCATGCCTAAAATCATGGCTAAGCTTTAAGCAAGGAAAATCAATCAATGATGTGTAGCCCTCAGCCAGGTATATGGCACCTTAGTATTATTTTGATAGTGTTATTGGTGCAGAAGGAAAGCGGGGGAGGTGTATCTGCTGCTGCAGCTCAGTGTTGACTGTGACCCCTCTCCAGATGGAGCTCTGGGAGTACAGTTCCCCCCAGTGAGGCTGCAGGGTGACCCTTCTGTCCCACCAGTGGCCCCCACCTCTGGGAAATGGTGACATCTGGGGATGAATGGGCTCCTTGCTCTCCAAGTAACCACCTCATCCTCTGCCTGTAAGGATGCGCATTGTAGTTTGGGAGAAACTGTAATTCAGGCAAGACTAGAAACCAAAGTGAGATGCAATAAAGAATACTTGTACTGTGAGGGGCAGATTGGTGCTTTCTGTAACAGCTCTGCTGAAGCCAATGAATGACCCTTCCCATCTGCCTATGTTTAAATGGGACTGTCCCTCCCACTCCTTCCCCACTGCTCCCAAATGCTTGGGCAGGCAGGGTGTCTCTGCATGCTCACAAATAGCACCATACGGTCATGGGACAAGTAGTTTTGGTTTGTGTGTCCCTCGGGAACAGTCTAATGCTTCAGACCCAAGTCTTGGGAAGTTAGGGTGGGATCTTCCTCCCTTCTGATATTGATGCTGTGGCAATGAGTGTCCCTAAAATCTTTGGCCAGTTCCCCCGGATGACATGTCAGGAGTATTTGTGCTTGTGTCCCCTAAGGGTCCCCAGCCTCGCTGCAGCCTGTCCTGAAGTCAGGCTGCGGGTGAGAGGAATGTGTTGGGGCTGAAGTGGGTATATATAGCCCTAGGGAGATAGAGAGCAACACTGTGGCCTCTGTTCCTCGTAGAGAGGCTGCTGTCACATGTTGCCTTCTACTTTTTAATTAACCCGCTATTAAACATCATCAAATAACCTTGTAACTTTATCAGGGTCCTTTAAAGCAATGCATGGAGGTGTTTTGCTCACGTGGAGAAGTTAAAAGCTAAAAGAACTGTAAAATGAAATTGGAGTATTCATTTATATGAGGGATGAAAAAAAATATTTAAAATACTAGAGTAGCTTGAAAACCCTTGTGAGATGATCTCAATGGATCAGTGTTCAAAAAGGGAGAGCACAGTTTACCCCAGTTTCTTTTTTCCCTTGAGGTTGCTCCAACTCAGGCACAGGCAGAAAGAGTGTGTGTGGATGAAGCTGCTCAGTGTTAAAAAACTCTTCCCTTTTTAATGATATAAGTTACTCTACGCTGCCTGGAAGCTGCGATAAGAAACAGGACAGTGCTTTAGAGATACCATGCTTTAAATTTTGAATAATGTTGTACTGGGATGTTTAAAATAGCTAAAGTGCAAACTGATCACGCAGGCATAAAAGATGTGCTGGTTACATAAAATATAATAACGTATCCTTCAGCAAAGTGACATGTTCCATATAGGATGTAATGTACTGTATGAAATCAGTAACATATAAGAGAGTGGAGGAGAGTTTCAAAGCCCAGATGGGAGCAAGGCATAATAGGGGAGAGTAGCATATGATGATATATGACACAAAGAAGAAATAAGAGAATTAGATTGAATCTCAGGCAAAATAGAAGTTCTCCATGAGAAGATAAATATAACCTAAAACAAAGATATTTGGTAGGAAGGAGCTCCTTGCAAGGCAATCCCGTTGGAAGTGCCTAAATGGATAGCAAATCAGACATGAGTATGGAATGTCAATGAAAAATAGATGTATAAATGCCAGTGTAATTCTGGCCTGTGCTGTGACAGGGAGGTGGGACCGGACACATCTCCACACAACACACAGGTGACAGCACTTGGTAGGAAAGACTATCTTTGGGAGTCTTGATAATAACACTCCAGTGACTGCAGGTGACAGTGTGAAGATGAGAGAGGATATCGCAGAGAAATTTGGGATGCAGAAGTGACGGACCTCTGCTGGAGCAGAATGGAGCCAGTCTGGCTGAGTGGCCACCGGATGGCCACTTGCAAATAGCTGATGCAGGGAAACATGGTGGGCTATGGGCACAGCGGGGCTGAGATAGTTCAAATGAAATGTCTTGAATTTCAGTAAAGCTGGTCCATCTTCATTCAGAAAGGGCTTGGAGCCCTGACATTTGTCGTGTAAAAGGAGTTTATACAGCAGATTCCCCAAGGAGCAAAAGGGAGCCCGAGTGTTACGTCATGTGTCAGTGGCGGTTTGGGGCTACCACTGACAAAGCTGTAAGGAAGAAGAGCTGAGATGAGCTGGAAGGTTGCTCCACCTCTCCTCCATCCTGCTCTGCCCTGAAGCCAGGACTGCTTGCAGCTCAAAATGCTTCAAGTACTAGGGGTGGCCAGTGGGTGTCAGTTTTGCTCTATGAAGTAGCTGATGGAGCTTCCCTTATCCAAAGTGAGAAACCACCTCTTAAAGGAGGCAGTGGACAAAAACGTTCCCATGGAGAAGTACGAGGTCAGCCCCACCACTTGGCATGCTGGTTTCTTCATAGCTCTGACTACTTGAAGAGCAGTCACAGACAGTAATTCTTAGAGAAGTTGTTGTCTTAGTTTTCCCTCTTTCAGTGTTTCTGATTTTGGGGTGATGACAACTAAATGAAGGTTTTCAACAGAGATCTTTTGTCTTACGAAAGGGGAAGCCAGACAAATGCTTTATTTCAAAGGGTCATCTGTGAATGTGCAAAAGTCTTGCATCAGCCCTCTGGGACAACCTCACTGCAAGGTCGTGATTTTGTTATCAGCCAATTAAGTCAGTTCAGTACAGTACAGAAATCATTTCAAGATCAAGTTAACATTAAGGACCTCAAGCTACTTTGGATACAACTTCCGTGGAAAACATCTTTTGATTTTCAGGGTTGTTTTTAATAGATGTTTTTAACCAGGCTACAGAGCTGGATATAAAATTTTACACTTGTTGAATTAAAACTCAGCCCAACAAAGCCAAACATGAAGCAAGGCACTAGGAAAAGCATTTGCCTTTCTAATGCAAGGAGGAAGCTGAGACCTGGGGCTTGCATGGGGCTTCATATTCAACTCTGGGAGGGTTTGGCATGAGGAAGTTTTGTTCTGAGGAGAACACTCTTTATCGGTATACGGATTCAATAAACCAGTAAAAGCAATGAGGAGAATGATTTTTAAGACAGAGATGATGATAATAACTGAAAAAGTTTTTCTACTTGTGTCCTCATTCTTAACGCTGTAAACGTTGAATCTTTTATTTTTTACTTTGATGGATTTTAGATGGGGTCTTTTCAGCTGAGGTCAGTAGGAGAGACCTATTGAGGTTAGTGGCATAACCTCAGGCCTGTGCAGTGAAGAAAAGATACGTGATTAAATGACATCTTCTTTAGCCGTTGTTCTACCACTCAAAATCTTATTTAGAAGAATCTCTTATGTTGCTAATAAACAGGAAGTCACATTTCTTCTTCCAGATCTCAGAAGAAAATGACCATGTCTGTAGCCAGAAGCAAAAGATTGTCTCTTTAATATAGAGACCAAATGATGTCTTCATTGATTTAACCCCCCAAAGGAGAACTAAAAAGTAGAAATGCCTCCCTCTTAAAAACAAACAAATAAACAGGAAAAAGGAGGCATTTTCAAACCACAAGAATGAAGGTATGTTTTCTTTGCTTGCAAAGTTATGTCTGGGTAATGTCTGGATGTAGAGAAATGTTATTCCTTTTCTGCAGTAAAACAAGAATAATAAATAAAACTTTGGAAAATGAAGAGATTTTTTACCACTAAAGGAATCAGTCTCCTAAAATACATGCTGTGGAGCACTCCACCAGCTCTGCTGCTGGAGCGAGACACAGCAATGGTTTGCAATAGAAATTAACATGTAGCTCTAAAAGGCTGTGGTCAAACGTTGTATCGTGCAACACTAAGGGCAGCATAAAGAGATGCTAATGATTTATTTTTATGATCCAAATTGTTATTTGCGGTTAATCAAAGTTAACCTGGCTCTGCTTTAAAACTGATTATGTGGCCAGTTAATTTGAGGAGTCTCTTTTCACAATCAAGCCCCAGGACACTTCCATGATGACACTTTGCTTAAAGGCACAAAGGAGGCATCTAAACCCCTATTTTTAAATGCCTCTCTTGCCCACTTGCACAGCTTCCATTACAGGTCCCTGCCCCTCTCCCCGAGGTGTTGCTGATCCTCAACACAGTTGACACAGGAGAAGAAATACGATCAGCTTTATTTTCTAGGTGGAGATTGGAAGTATGAACAGGGATATTCACAGACTGCAAGGAGCTAATGTAGCCAGCTGGTATCTCTGGCCTCCCCCTGTAGTCACTGGAGAAAGAAATGCTCCTCTGCAGAGTGACTACAAGCAGAAATCTAGTGCTTGGAGTTGCAATCTGGACACATCGGCCTTTTCCATGGACTCCACATGCAGACAAGGAATAGGAGGCTAAGCAAGGTGCCTGTAGCAGAATACTCCTCATAAATGGAGGGGGAAATGAATATCCTACTCCGAAGCAAGGCACTGAAAGCCAGTTACCCACAGTCCAGACTGGGGCTTAGACCCCAGGATGTCCTTCACCTCTGAGATGACATTGTCAGCCTTTGGCTCAGCAGTGCTGCTCCTGGAGGTGGAGGGCTGGGCGTTTTTGTTTTCTCAGACTGTTTTATGTTCTGACTTCATTACCCATGAGACTCATGGCATACCTTTTCTGCAAGGATCAAAAGCCTGGTTTGGATGGGTTTTTTACCCCTAGCACTCAGTGCAGATGTGATACTTTGCACTGAACTGCTCCCTCTGAGTCCTTCCATTTGCGCTGAACAGCACGGACGGGACTAACTAATCCCTGGCCTGGGACTGCCTTGCCTATCCCCCCTGGTTCAGGTCATGTTGCAGAGCCACACACCTGCAGGAGCTGCTGTCAGCCTCAAAGATGCTTTACCTGTTTACTTCCTGACATCCACAGCAACCAGCTTTCAACCCACCCTCTTCCTGGCTCCTTACAAGCACCAGCTTAATGCTGCAAAAGCAGGGAAGGAAGAGGGACAAGGACTAAGGACAGTAAAGTACATTCCAGTAGATCCGTGCTGCCTTTTCTGTAGCTGTGCACACCAAACAGGGGTGGTGGTGTTGTTTTTGGAAATGTGGTGAGTGAGGAGTGAAATGAATAAACAGGACATCCTTCAGGTGTTTCAAAGAAAGGCCCTGCAACCACCCAAGTAGATTCAGGGAAAACAACCTGTTTAATTTGCAGGGAGATCTGCAAGCTCTTGCAAGGTAAGGTGAGACGTGAGCTTAAAACATGCCAGTTATTCCCCTCATGCACAGCACTGCTCTTCAGCAAAGGAGAAGTGGAATGCCTGACTACTGTAGATGTGGCACTTGGGGACATGGGTTAGTGGTGGGTTTGGCAGTGCTGGGTTAACAGTTAGACTCGATGATCTTAGAGGTCTCTTCCAACCTAAATGATTCTATGATTTTGTAACAGCTTCTGCAGAGCAAGAATGTGCACAGTCAGTGAGACTATCTACCTTTATAATAAGGTCAGTTTTCCTTGTTCCACAGTTGCTTAGAGTTGAAGCTGGGTTGGACCTATAAGGACACTGAAGGCAGTAACAGACCTTAATGACTCAGCTGGGGCCTTCCCCCATGACCCTGCCATGGGCCAGGAGCCCGTTTGAGCTCAGCCCCATGCTTTGGGCTTTGTTTGGGGAGTGCTGGTCTCCTGCATGGCTATAGCTGGTGCCCCTGCCTAGCCATGAACTTTGCTGATCCTGACCTGCAGACTGACTTCTTAGCTTGACCTCTGACCTGCCTCATCACTGCAGACTTGCCTGAAGATCAGGGTTCTTGGTTGGACCTGGCCATCATCTCTGGCCTGGGGGCTGTGGGATAGATCCGGGCTGCTGAGGCTCCTGCCAGGCTGGCTGGGGAATCCCTGTGGCTCCTGGGCCACAGGAAGCCTCTGGCTCATGCTGTGCACTTGCAGGTAGGCTGGGTTCAATGAGGAAATGTCCTCATTCCTCATCTCTTTGCCAAGCTTTAAAGAGCTGTAGTGGAAAGCTTTCACGTTCAGAAATGTATGCCCAGGGTGGCCATATCTAGTCTATATCTCACCCAGTGTGAGGGCTGTGAATACAGCCATAGCACAGCAGGTAGAACACAGCAGGTCAGGAAGCCTTACAAGACCTGCTCCCATGATGTTTGCAGCCTAATTTGTTTTCTGTGTTGTAGAAGCCCCTTCAAACCCAAATTGCAATTTTTGACGTTTTCAGATTCAGTCTTCATGTTAACCCTGTCACAGAGAAATGGAAGGACTCCATTCTCACCAAAGTTTCACTGTTGCAAAACCCTGAGCCTGGTCGTTTGTCACTGAATGTTCCCTGGGACTCTGCAATACTCAACAGAATTGACACCTGTAATTTTGCCAAATTTCAGCTCAAGTAACAACTGGCTATCTGCCTAAATGCCTCCGGCAGCTCCAATAATTTAAGTAGGTCCAGGACACTTTGTATTGAGTGCTCCATGAGCTTCATAATTCTGTGTTATTCTCTGTGCTGTATGGGATGTATGAAATTCTTTTGGTACTGTGGTTTTCAGCCACAAGCAGAGCAAGAGTTAATTCCTATTTTTGTTGAAGTACTAAGTGGGAAGCTAGGTCATGCATAAATCCTCATTGTGCTAGGTGCTGTACAAGCAAAGAATAAAAATGATCCCAGGCTCAAGGCTGCTCTGTTAGTAGCTTGTGTCATAATTAAATTTTGTTAGGACACTTTAGAATTTCCCTTTCTTGTAAATGAAATATCCGTATATGTTTATATCTCCATAATAAAAGAGAAAACCTGTACACTTTTATTGTGGATGATAAAATAGAAAATATATTACTACTTTCCAAGTAACTTGAATGTAGCAATTGGAATACATGGGGGTGACAGAAAGGATGTTTGTTTCTTGTATACTTCTAGATCATATAGACCTAAAGTTGTCCACTTTATAGAAAAAGGAAGAAGTATTTGTTGTGAAAATAGTCTCATATGGAGCATACTGAATTCAGGTAGAGAGCACAGAGCAGGAGCTGGTGCCCTTTAAAAATCAAATATTGTGTCTTCATGAATAAAGCTCTGCCAATAAAGATAAGAGAAGAAAATACAGCAACCATGTGATATAATAGCAGAATGTTTTACAAAGTCCCCCACAAAGCACCCGCTGCTCTTGAAAAGCCTAACCAGCCCAAGTGAGAAACTATTCACAAATTTAGTATTCAGATTACATACTCTGCCTTTTCAACTGCTCTCTGTACAATGAATGCCTGTACAACTACAGTAACAGACACAGATCTACAGTTTCTGTGGCCTTTGAGCTATTATGAGTATTACGCCTCTCCATAAATTACATCTGCATGTCCTGAAAATACCAACTGTTTTAATAGGAATTAATCTATAGGCTTTTATCTCAGTGAAATACACAGGGTACAGTATGTTGCGTCCCTTTTAAAATTAATAGAGTACGCTCTGAAGGTATTCAAGGATGTTCATTATTTTCTTTATAGGTCTCTTTATTGATGCATATAAGCATAAAACAGTGCTTCAGTGTAGTAAAGAGGAGGAGACAGAATAACGGATAGATTAGTGCTTATATGGTTTTTAGATTGCCCAATGCACAGTTAAGTAAAGACAGGTCTGTGTTTGTCCTCTTCAAAGTATATTGGGACTGGATCCAGTTTGTCTTCAAAGTGCCCCTTCTGTGGGTAGAGAAGCCATAAAGCGATTCAGGGATCTGCTGTTCCACTGTGTTTGCTGCTGGCCAAGGCAAGAGTGTGTCAGATGCATCTTTTTTAATTTGCTAAGTAAAAATAAGTTGGCAGCTTATGCTGTAGTGAGATAGTATTTACATGAAAACCTAATAAAAGCTTTTGGGCATGAACTCACAGAACACCTTGACCTTACATAGGCATGTAAAAAGAGGAGAAATAGAAAATTTAAATCAGAATTTACATAAAAAGCGTGGTGGTTCTTTTGAATAGTAATTCTCACACACATGCATGTGCACATGCATGCTCATATAGGGGTGAAATGTTTAAATATTTGGCTGAAAACAGGCTGAGCTCATCAAACCTACCAAAGCACTTTGCTGTCAAATGATGAGGCATTAAACTCTCCTGTGAGACAGGAGAGCTCTGTTGTCTCCAGCAGACAGGAGGGCAATTGAGGCCCATGGAGACTGAGCAAATGCCTGGGAGGACATCATGTGTCTCAAGTAGGTGGCTGTTGGCACTGCCTGTGATCCCTGGGACAGCTGGCCCAAGGCAGGCAGGGCTGTGGGAAGGCTGCTTAGGCCCTATCCACAGCAATGGAAGGGAAAGGGGCTGCCTGTTGGGCTCACAGGAGCTCCAGAAATGGCTCTTTCAGAGGTGTGCCAGAGTGACCTCTTTAATATGGCAGAACTCCCCAACAAAGCTGAGAATCACTCCTGGGACACTGCTTGACAGAAAGAAAAACGTCTCATTGCAATGATTTTCCCATTTTAGAAGAGGAGAACTGGAACAGGAAATAATGACTTGGCTGAAATTGCGCAGAGGACCTCTGGCTGTGTTTGGATTTGAGTCCTAGTCTCTTGATCCCCAAGCCATCACTTGATCCTCAAGATCATTGCAGCTGCTCTGCTGAGTTTGTTGATGTAAATCACTATGGAGCTCTTGCTGCATCCCCCAAGCCAAGTTCTACACTGAAACCAACGGTTCATCCCTGTGCTGCTGTAGCCAGCACGTGCTCATCTCTGCAGCCCTTGGAGTTAACAAGCTGGTTTTTGAAGGCAAGCCCTGTCACCTTATTCCCTGCCCCTTACTTTTCCTTAGGTCACTCCTTGTTTTCACAGCTTTGTTTGGTTTCAAAAGCTTATGGAGCAGCAGGATTAAAAAAATCAGAAATATTTACAGTAGAGAATGGGTCTGGCTTTTCCCATCAGCTTCCATAGCTCAAGCAGGTTCTAGCAGCTTTGGGAGAAAAGCTGTTAGCTATTGAATTATTACCTGTAAGGAGAGCCAGCTGGAAGCTTTCAGTTTTCAACATTTTGATGAAAAGTACCATAAAAATCTTGACAACAAGACTTGTAGCTTTTCAATGACATGTTTTGCATTTGTCCTGCTTTTTAATGGTCTGTAAAAGTGATCAAAGGCTTCAAAATGCTGCTGAGACCCACATCTCAGGAATTTTGACCCCCCCAGACTGAAAGGGGGGGGCAGGGGAAGGCAAAACTCAAAGTATGTGCTGTTTAGTGAATTCATTTGGACAGCTTTTGGGAAGTCACTTCCCATCTGGAGGAGAGTGTCCACAAGGAGAGTTATTCGGCACAAACTGTTATGGTATAATTACCCAGCTCCAGCTATGCCAGTCTATTTGCTGGTGTAGGCAAGCCAAGTCTAGTTGTTGAAACGTAGGCGTGGGAAACAAGAAGTGTGCTTTCTAGGCTCAGCTCTTTGGCCTTGGGCCGGTCCCCTAACCTTTCTGCCTCCTTCCTGTGCAAAATGAGAGGAGTTAAACTAACCCACTTCACAGGTGTGGTGTAATGACTAATTGGCTAAAATTTGTAGCGCTGGGGAGAGAGAGAGCTGTTGATTTACTTCCATGTCTTGGGCTGAGTGAATAATTTAGTCTTTCTCCAAAGTGGAGTTTGTCTCACTCTTGGGACTGTGTGGCTCATTGGATGTGAAGTGACAGTGCTAAGAAAACCTGGGATTTGCCTTTTTGTCTCTAACAACAGTATTGCACTTGTGTATAGTTAGAGCAAGAATTAAGGCTTTTGCTTCAAGATTTTGTAGTCAAGATTTTGCTTGAAAGCAAAATTTCCAGATACCCAGAGCCTTTGATACACAAAGAACGTGGGTATGTAGTGATGGAGGTACTTCAGTGCATGTCTGAAACTCAGTGATAAAGTGCATGTGTTACTCCCCTTAGTATCAAGGAAAATCAAGGATAACTCTCCATTATTCCCATGGTTTGCTCCACTGGGCGAAGAGGCTCAAGTGTGCGGGCTGAATTATGATGCTTCCTAGTGTTTTCGTGCTTAACTTTGCCAATTTAAATTTAATAATACCTGTGTATATCGAGCACGGCATACATAACCTCAGCTTCTTAATGAACAGTAAATTCTGGTGTCTAATGATGGCATTGCCGCGGTCATTAGCACCTGGCAGCTCAAAGAGAAGAAATCAGGAAAATGCTATTGCACCTGATCCAGGACGTGTGGAAAGCATGGAAAACTCCTGTGAGGAAGCACATCAGACATTCACCCTCAGCCAGCTGTGGTGGGTTTGGGTTAGGCCCCTGACTGGGTCTGTGGGGGTAATTCCTCACTTAGGGGGATGCCCCTTCACTGTGGGGATGTTCCCTCACTATGGGGATGATCCCTAACTGTTCAAGTACTCCCTCACTGTGGGAGTAATCTCTCACTTATGGGGTGTCCCCTCACTGTTCGGGATGCCCCCTCACTGTGGGGGTAATCTCAGATTTGTGGGGTGTCCCCTCACTGTGGGGGGTAATCCCTGATTTATGGGATGTCCCCTCACTGTGGGGGATGTACCTTCACTGTGGGGAACACGGGGGTGTGTTCCTTCAGCCTTGGCTGTGGGGCAGCACCAGGGTTTCCCTCTGGACAGTAATGGTGATTTTTTTCCCCTTTCCCCACCACAGCGACATCTCGGGAGAGGTGGGGAATGGCACGATAGAGTCTTGATTGTAACCGGGCTGTCTCTCAACGTAAGCGGACCTCAAACTCCGCTCATATTTACCGTGAACGTTTAATTAAGTAACAAGCCCGGCAGCGGCGTACCCCTCCCCCCCAGCCGCCCCCCGGCCGATTATAAATAGAAGTGCTGAATCATGACTGTCGGCACCTTCCCCCGCCCGGCGGGCGCGGAGCACGGTGCCCGCGGTGCCGGGGATGTGTG
>VXAY01006541.1:9186-27507 GCA_013399855.1 Oxyruncus cristatus
TTTTTTTTTTTTTTTTTTTTTTTTTTTTTTTTGTATGAGGAGTGTAAGAAAATACTCACTTCTTGATGAATTCGAGAGGGGACAAAGTCATCGAAGCAAAACTGTTTTATTGAAGGAGTCAGGTGCCTCTCTCCACCGAGCCACACCACCCACCAACATGGGATACCTTTTATCTCCTTCCCCGGGTGGGGGTGCTCCTCGTCCCCTTTCCCATTGGCTGGGTACTCAGGGACTCACATTCTCTCTGGACCGCCTACTTCGACCCAAGTCTTCCTCCCCCATTCCCCTTTCTTCTTCTTCCTTTTTTGGCAAATCTTTAGCATAGCCCTTCCTATTGGTTCTTATGGACTCTTGGCAGGTGCAAGGATCAGTCTAACCCACGGCTGAGCAATGAGCAGCTGTGAGCAAGAAACAAGAGTTGGCCTCCCCCCACACTTGGTCACTCTGGCTGCACCAAAACATCACTTCATTTCTCACAGGAGGATGCTAAAACACTGGCACGAGTTGCCCAGAGAGGTGATGAATCCCTGGAAACATTCAAGGCCAAGTTGGATGGGGCATTGAACAACCTGATCTATTTGAAGATGTTCCTGTCCATGGCAGGGGGCTTATATGATCCTGACTGGGGCCAGATGACCTTGAAAGATGTCTTCCAAGCCAAACCATTCTATGATCCTAAAATATTCTGTGATTCTAGGATACGTGGTAAGCTCAAAGGAGGTGTATACAACACTACAAGTCCAAAATGCCCTCATCAAGTCTATGATTGTTGATTGGAATGGGCTTTGACCTTGGTTTGTAATTTCAAGCTACTGATGAATGCCTCTGCCATCTCCCCAAACAGCCAAGTGATGATGAGAGAAGAGAGGTTCCTCATTCCTCGGAGACAAGCTCACTGGGACATACAAACGCTTCTGTGCAAAGGTTTTAGAGGATACACACTGAAACGCACCGGTAGACTATTACTGGGATCTAATTATTGTGTCCCAGCTCATTAGTTGGGAAATGCTCAGAAAAGGAACTAATCATCACTTGGCACTGAATATCTTTGGGGCCTGACTTCAGGTTCACGAGTAAAGTGGCTTGGCCATGCTCTCCAGCTCAGAGTTACTGACTTGCTTGGGGATCTTCCTGACCTGAGGCCTTGAGGAGACATTGCAAACTGGATTATGAGCTGGAGCAGGGCCCTCACTCATCTGTCTTGTAGCTTTGGGAACAGTCAGTGTCTCTGTTTCACTGGAAACTGCACAAGAAAAATTCAGTATAGACACAGAATAGAGAAGGCCTTTACTTAACCACAGGATGTGGAAGTTGCTTTAAATCCTAAGTCATTGTGGGGGCATTTTTTCCTGGTGCATCTATTAATTTGTTACCTGACTCATTCAATCAAGCGAATCTCTCTGTAGTTTAACACACACTTTCCTCAGTGTTTGTTTGCGTTACTTGACAGGCTGTGTAATGAGCTCTCCAATATTTCTCCATGTAATTATTGCAGTAATAACCAGGTGAATACATTAATCATCAAATGATTGCATGACAGGGAAGCCTTCCAGGCAACACAGAACTAGATTTATCTGTCTTCTGCTCTGTTGCAAGTTCTCACAGTTTGGATTTCTAGGTATTTAGGATAATTTTAAAGGTATTCCTAAATCTTCTCCTTTTCCCGGTTCCTTTCCCCAGTAGGTACTCTCATCCCTAACAGCTTTTGTCTGTGTGCCAGAAGAATGGCAGAAGACTGAATAAATCCTGGTTTTAAAGATTTATGATTAGCACTGCCAGTGTTTCTCCCTGCAGTGCATCTGTGGGGAAGTCCTGGGGGCATCAGGAGGGACTGACATGGAAACAAGGCTAAGTTTTTTATAAGGGTCAACATTTGGGGCAACTATTGAGACCATGTTGTAGAACACAGAAATTTGAAATGAGACATCTGGCATTTGTGTGTGTTAGTGTATATTGTCTCGCTCTTTTAATTTATCTACATTTTTCCAAGTGATTATTTATGATGATGAGCTTGTTGAGCCCAGCAGTAGAAATAAAAGAATAATGGAAGAAATTTGCTATGGAATAGGTCTATTTCTCTGAGATAACCCTTGACAGTTTCATCCTCTGTCTAAAAACCCCAAGTGCTTGATCATCCAGAGTGAGTAGGTGATGATTAATGGTTTCAGAGCACACATGAATTCTGACTTTAGATGCAATCAGCCAGTCCTTTATGTTTCTGACAGGACTTAAAAATGCAAATACTGAAACAGGCCGTGAGCAGCCTGACAAGGCTGGAGATCTCAAAGATTTTGGGTGTTATCAGTGAGGATAATAGTTCAAACATACAAATATAATTGGAAGTTTAACAATCCTCAAAAAAAGAAAAAAATCAGAAAAAAAAGTCCTTATGGTAAAATTGTTGAAGACTTTGAGAAGCTTGCAGATAGACACAGTTTTGGGGGAATTCTGTGATTAAAAAAAAAAAAAAAGTAATGAACTTGTCCAAATAAAAATGACTACCCTATTCTCATTGGTTCATTTTTATGTATCTTTTTGAATCATTGGCTGCAAGTGGCCAAGATCTCAAATTGTAACATCTTCAAATACACTGAAATCTGGTCTCACCATGTCCTTTCAGACATCATATGAATTTTATAAATTATATATCCTATATATATTACATATAAATTGTATAAATTTCAAATATTGAGAAGTTTTCCCTCTGGGGAAGGCAAAGGAAAAAAGGGGAGGATGGCTGTAAACTTATTATTCTGGCCTACTAAAACTTCACACTAGACTTTATGCATTATTGAGATTTTAATATAATTTCCTTTAAAGAAATAAGTCACTGTGTTTACTGGGGCTGTCTTTAATAATAACAATGTTCAGAGAATATAATTCCTTCTTGACCTGAAAGAAACTTCATCAAATATTCAGCATAAATTTTTACGAACCAAATACTTGTGTGTATATAGTCTTGTAATTGCAAAGTAATTATTTAGTTCAATATAAATTTCCTCCACTCGAATATTTAAATGCAAATAAAAAGTTCAGGCAAAACTTATTCGAAACATAAATAGGATTTTAACCAGATGTGTTTTCTTGACAGCTCCAGTAAACATATTTTCCCAGGTGATATTTTAAACTGATTTAAATGAATGCAATATGTCCATTTGGAGTTTGATATAGTAAATGAACCAGAAGGCTTTATGGGAAGTTACCTTCACAGAAGGAATACAGGGAGACATGAAGATGTTATGTGTTAATATCTCCTCTAACTCCACACCTCTGATGTGTTTTTTTCCTCCCATTTTTTTGACTTAACAGGCTGCAGTTCTGCCTCTGAATCCCAGATACAGTAAGAGATGGTTTTACAAAAACCCTCTAGTCATTCTGAGAATCTATATCACCAAATTTTTCTTTGTCTGAATGGCAGATTGAGTAATCTCCCCATGGAGAGCAAAGCAGAAATAGCATTGAGAAAAACGAGAAAGGAGTCAAGACCTCCCCAACAAAACGTCAGAATCAAAACTTAAAACAAAAATCAAAGCGTGCAGACCACAGTTCAAATTAATTAATCAAAAATGTTGGCTCCCAAGTTAGTGAGTATTGATTCACGTACAGGACAGGCTGCAGGGATAACACAGGCAGGTTTGTAACAGTGAAAAGCCAGGAGAGCTGCTGAGGCATTAACATGTAATCCCAGGGAATATCCTGTGGGTTAAATCGGGAAAGTCTAAAAGCTGCTTTTTGCTATGTCGAGAAAAATGCAAGTGAGGAGTTAAAGACAATACAAATTGCTATGTCAAGCTGTGATGGATACAATTCAAACAGAAAGAGAACATCTGTAGTTCCTACTCACTAAAAATCACATTAGATTTCCATGTCTTTGCTTAACTAATATTGAACTGCTGATCATTTCAAAAGCAAATAAAGCAAGCAAACAAAACTCACTCTTGACTGATGGACTCTTCATTCTTTCCCTCTGTCCCAACTTTTTTTGGCTCTTGTGCAGGAGTTTTTGCCTTTAAATGGATACAGAAGCTCGGATCTGGGGAATCAGTATGGCATAAATATTAATAAATATGGAATTAACATTACATTTAACAATACATTAGCCCTGTGTGTTAGGGAGTGCTTTGATTGTCTAGAGCTTAATGACAGTGAGAATAGGGTTGAGCGTTCCTGGGTAAGCATCGGGAGAAGGCCAACAAGGTCCTGGTGGGAGTCTGGTTTAGACCACCCAACCAGGATGAAGAAGCTGGTGAAATATTCCATAAGCAGCTGGGAGAAGCCTCATGATCACAAGTCCTTGTTCTCGTGGGGACTTCAACCTACAAGGCAACACAAAAATACAATACAGTGGAGACAAAACGGTCTGTAAGGTTGCTGAAGAGCGTGGAATAGAACTTCCTGACACAGCTGTCCTGGTTCAGAGATCACACAGAAGTAAGGAAGGGACTGCAAACTGCTGCCTTGGGCTTCCAGAGGCCAAAGTTTGGCCTGATAAGAGCCTGGTTGATGAAGTCCCTTGGGAGACAGTCCTGAAGGGCAAAGAGTCTGTGAAGATTGGACAGACGTGCTTTAAGAGGGCAATAAAGGTGCAGCAGCAGGCTGTTCTCACATGCTGAGAGACAAGCCAACAGGAAGGGTTTAGACTGGACATTAGGAAAGATTTCTTCACAGAAAGTGTGGTGAAGCACTGGAACAGGCTGCCCAGGGCAGTGATGGATTTACCATCCCTGCAGGGATCCCCTGTGGATGTGGCACCTGGGGACATGGGTTAGTGGTGGCCTTGGCAGTGCTGGATTAACAGTTGGACTCAGTGATCTTAGAGGTCTTGTGCTGCACAAATGATTCTGTGATTCTATGACAAACACACGATTAAACACAAGTGTTTTGCTGAATCGGTCTGTGGGATTAGTGACAGGATGAGGAGCATTGACCATAAACTGAAACATTAGAAGTTTCATCCCAACACGAGAAAGAACTTCTTTATGTTGAGAGTGGCAGAGCACTGGAACAATTGCCCAGGGAGGGCATGGAGTCTCCCTCTCTGGAGACATTCCAAACCTACCTGGACATGTTCCTGTGTCCTGCTCCAGGTGACCCCGCCTTGGCAGGGAGTTTGGACTGGATGATCTCCAGAGGTCCCTTCTAACCCCAACTATTCTGTGATTCTGTGGTTATTTCACCT
The DNA here is from genome assembly GCA_013399855.1 of Oxyruncus cristatus. Taxonomy (NCBI): domain Eukaryota; kingdom Metazoa; phylum Chordata; class Aves; order Passeriformes; family Cotingidae; genus Oxyruncus; species Oxyruncus cristatus. The sequence continues at coordinate 14,366 of VXAY01006541.1, forward strand.
TCTGTTTGTGGGATCCACCTAACTTAGCAATTTAACACTTAGGAAAGGTAATTTCCTCAGGCTGAAATGACAGGTAATGGATGGAGAGAGGGACCTGCATGATATTCTGAAACATATGTTGATATTGCCATCTAGAGAGCTTTGGTATTATTAGGGGATTTCATGTAAATAAATACTGATGGTGCAGTGCAGTGTTGGGGTTGTTTAACTGTTCTCTAGATTTTAAGAAAATGCAATTTTGTTTCTTTGTGCAAACCCAGTTATTTTTCTCTTACATAGCTTTTAGTCCAACTGGGTTTTTTTTTTCAGATGTGGTTCTCACAAGCTCCATTTAATTTCATTTTATTCTTTGAGAAATAAGATTTTCCATTTATCACTTCTGGGAAACAGATGCTGTTTGTAGGGGAGAGAACAAGACATACTGCCCAGGTTTGCAGTCTCATACTTTGTTATGCTGTGCCAGTATGTAAAGAAATGATGCAGGAAAATGCCAAGCACCATCGTTATATTTTATTTGTGATGATTCTTAGGAATTTTAATTTTAACACGTGAGCATATATAACAGCAATTTAAACCTGGAGTTCATTAAATCAGGGGAAGACAGGCCTGGGCTTCTGTTCTATGAAACATTTGGGATCCTAGTCCTGTTTTCCAAAACTCCAGCTCTAACCAGGGCGGGCAGATGCATGCAACTTTCAAAATGTGCAGACGTGAAGCAATAACTCATCCCCAGAACCGTGAATATAAAGACAATAAATATTAACTGGTTCACAGAAGCATAGCTACGAACCCCAGCTGCAGCTGCAGCCCAAGAGATGATGCTGCTCCCTCGAGTCTGTAGGAGCAGGAGCTCCAAAGGAGGCAGGAAAATATTCCTCCTAACAGTCTGTCTCAGAGGATTGGCTGTCAGACTTACTTCTTTCAGTTCCTTTTGTGGCTCTCACATCAGGTCAGCTCAATGCAGGAAGGAGTGCTACCACTGATTTAAATCTGAAGCTTGAGCCCCACCCCTTGCACCAACTTCTACCACCAAATCTGCAAAGGTTAAAACAAGACCATGGCTCCTTACAGGCCAAATCTGTCCAAGGTGATTCCTCAATACAAAGAAAAGTATTTCCTAATCTGAAAGACATGGAGCACTCAAACCCCTACCCTCCAAGTTTTTTCTTTGTTTTAATTCTTTTTCTTTCCTCTTAATCCCTGATCCTTAAATACTTACCCTAACCCAAACTTTAGCATCTTGTTTATTTTCCCTAGGCTGATGGAAGTTCTACACATTTTCATTGCCTCTAATAATCTACTTCTTGTAATCACAGCCAGCTCTGAGTAAAACCAGACTGCTCTGCTTTGCCTCTGTAAAGGAGATTTCTGCTTTCTGCAGTCCTGATGTGTAACACTCTGGTAGGCATCATGTCCACCTCAAAGCTCAGCAATTTAATTCCATCAAGCTCTGGACTGAATGGCATCTGGTACTGGAGTTTAATTGCTGCCTGCTTCTTACTGTTTGGTGAGAGATACAAAACAGTTGCATTGGATGCTCTGTTGGGTTCAGTGAGAGTTTTCCAGCAGAGCAAAGTAGGTCTTGCAGGAGCGTCAGGGTTTCATGTGCCTGAGAGTGTTGTCCAAGCACTTCTTGAGCCCAGGTGGGTTTGGGGCTGTGGCCACTTCCCTAAGGAGCCTGTTCCAGCGCCCAACCACCCTCTGGGGGGGAAAACCTTTTCCTAATATCCAACCTAACCCACTCTGACACATCTTCATGCCAGTGCCTCAGTTTTTATCGCTGGTCACCAGAGAAATGGGATCAGTCTTGCTCACATTTCGTAGGCAGGAACTAAGACACCAAAATCAACCCGAGTGCTCAGCCTTGCTTATATCCTTTCAAAAATAGCAACAGAACTGCCTAGCACAGAATGACACAGAATGTCTGATAGACTAGATGAGAAGCCAAATACCTCCAAATTTCTCTGCATCCTGGGCTGTTGAAAGCTTCCCTTGTCTCCCTCTGAGCTTCCCAGATTGCAATCAGTGGGATACTTTGGACTATTCTCCTTGACTTTTAGGTATTTTAAAAGTTATTTTAAGGTTGTCTGTATTCAGTATTGTTAGGGGCTCATTTCAATATGCATATGTATTTAAATGTATTCCTACTCCCCCACCTTTCCCTGTAGGGACTGTCAGCTGTGTCTGGAAAACCTGCCAATTACTGTAATTTCCAGAACAATAACAGCCTAATTGATAGGTAAAGTAAATGAAGGAGCAACAGGGAGATTCATCAATGCTGGCAAGAGAGTCAACAACACCCAGAGTGGTCATTGGGTGTTCTGCTACATTAAGGACTTCAAAGCAGCTCTAGAAATTCATAAATGCATAAAGTGTGTGATCCTTCCTGCTTCACTCAGGATGAGGCAGAGTGGAGAATTAAATATCAGACAAGATTTTAGAGCCTTATTCACTTGTATTTCAACTAAGTTTTATGAGGGAAGACCTTAAAGAGAATGATCTGTCACAAAATTCTGCTTGAGCTGTGCAGCTCCATGTTGCCTTCAAGGGCAGTCAGTGCCCAAGCAAAGAATCATAGGCAGGAATCTTGGGATAAATCCAGATATTTTCAATGTTTTGAGTCTCGATTCTGCATTACTATGAAGTGGGAAGTATGTACCCAAATACTCCAAGGATAGAAGCATTTATCTTATGCTTACTAAAGACTTGAGATAAATAAAAAGGCAATTCCCAAAAATAGGCCTCAGATGGCAGATTGAATCTTTTCCTGTCTTTGGGATGGTAGGCAGTTGGTTTCTACTTTCAGTAACATCTTCCTCCTCCATCCTTGCTATGGTCATGTGTTGATTTCTCTTATTGCAAGAAGGAGATAAATTCCTGGACAAAAGATTTATGGAACCTTTGTGTCACGAATAATTTCTAAAATTTGTGACAAATACCATCCTCAGGACTTTTCTTTTTGTGTGTACTAAAGCAGGGGCTTAGGCTGAGGACCTGTATCAGTTTGTCTGGATATCCAGTTAGAGTCTCAGGTTATCAAGTGATAGTGTCATACACATTCTGTCGTCCTGTTCTATTTCAATCACACTCTGAGCTTTTCTTTTTGTTTTTATTGAACAAAGCCAGTGAGAAAGATTTTAGGACAGTTAAAAATTGCTTTGCTGGGTTATTTACACACGATTCTGGGAGCTGATATTTCTCTTAGAAGGCTGTACCTGTCCTTCCTCCATGACAAATTCTGTTCCAGAACATACATAACTATATAAATAAAGGAGTCACACTTGTAATATAACATCAGGGATATGAATCTCTCAGGGTACTCAGATACTTGCTTTGCTGTTTTAGTTACTGAAATCCATCACAGGGGAAGTATCACTTCAGTTGTATCTTCAGTCTAAAGCGTGGATTCCTCTGTGCTGGGAGGTGTTACGTGCCCAGCTGTGGCATGTGGAAATTCACCTAAATATTGCTTTTCACCTAATTTGTTTTCCCAGAGCTTTACTCCAAGGCAGACACAGATTGTTAAGCCTGAAAGGATCCGAAGAACAGCACTGATGTTGGGTAAAGCTACTCCAAACTTTGAGAAAAAAGAAAATATATGCACATAGGAGCAAGAAGAGAGAAGTAAAAATGACAAAGGACAGAAGTACAAAAGGAAAAGCTCTTAGTTTGTGAATAGAAAAAATGTTTATTATTTAGAAATATGGAATTATATATATATACTATGTAGAAATATATGTAATATATATTACATAGAAATATATATTATATAGAAATATATAATACATACTATATAGAGATTTTAAGGCTGAAATCATGACTTCAGTAGTCATTTGATGTACTCAATAGGTATAAAATGACTAATAATTCTATAATAATAACAACAATTTAGGTCATATATTCCTTTTCTTCAGAAAAATCACTAAACTCTGTATAAAGGAGGTCAACATCATTAGCACTATTTTAGATTCTTAAATTCACCTGAAAAAGGATTTTAAGCAGAAGTCCCTCAGTTGCCTGCTCTTGAAATTTGCTCATGATGCTTTCCTCTTTTGTCTATCAGCAGTATTTGCAAGCTAAACATGCTGGAAAAATTGTACCAGGTGATATTTTTCACTTTCAATATGGAAATGGCATCTCTTTTTCTTTACAATGACTCATCAGAGCAAAACCAGGGGAAGAACTTTGCTTTTACGTGTTTCTAGAGTAAGACAACAAGATTTCTTTATGATTTTCCTTGGAGGCTTTTTCCTTCCAAGTAATGTGGAGTGGCACCACATTCTCCATCCTGACATGATTCCAGGTAAGTCAGGATCATTCCTTGACCCTACAGCAGCATTCAGCCACATCTTATGTAGAATAAGCTTAAGTGAGATCATCCTAAAGCAACAGTGCCTGTAATTCAAAAATTGAAAGGATGGTAAAATCCAGTTAATTCCCTCCATCATTAGTTATGAACACTGAGACATTTTTAGTCAACTAAAAAGCAGATTCTTCATTACAATGTGATGAAGAAGAATTTACATTGTTTGCAAATATGTGTCTTGTAAATGTGTCTTGAAGTGCACACCAGCAGCCCTCAGTCTTCTCAGGTATCATGTCAAGCTATGTACGTAAAAGACTGTAAGAATTTGCTTGGTCACTCTGGATTTGTTCAACCAACACCAGGAAGAAAATAAAACCAGCCCCAAACAAATAAACCGAAACAACCAACCATACAGATCCTCTGGTTGATTTTTCTCATTTGTTGACCATAACATGTTGAACTGTTGCTGTAAATATCAAATTGCTCAGAAGCTTGCAATGTTGGAGGAGTAATTTCTGTGAATTGAATCTCCCTGTTCATCATTTACCTCCTGCAACTCCCTTCACACACCATGTTCAGGGGTGGGATGTCATCCTATGTACTCATTTGGCCTGATCTGGGATGGACAGTCTTATATACCTTTGGGCAGAGTGAGGAGAAAGACTGGGAGTGAAGAAATCTTTTTATTCTCTTTGTCAGGCAACAACTTGAATCAAAACCACCAAACATTTTATATATGTCTATATAAAGTGAGGGACGTTAATCACATTTGTTTCAATTTCCTACTGTTCAACTAAACCTCAGATCAAAGAGGAATAACCCACATTTCCAACCATGCTTTAACTGATAAGGAAGTACTAGCATTCCACAATTAAAAAAGCCCACCAGATGAAACCATTATTAATCTAATTTTGACCATGACTGCCCTCACCTCAATGAAGTTAGACATCTCTATGACTTTAAAAACAGAATAGTTTGGAAAGCCTGGAAAAGGTACTGGAAGAGATCTGGGAGCCAAAACATTCTGCAAAGAGCAAAAAAAATAGCATTTATTATATAAATTTTCCAAACTTTCTCATGATCTAACATAGGGGCATAGAACCATAGCGTCAAAGAATGATTTAGGTTGGAAGGGACCTTAAAGATCATCTCGTTCCAACCCCCCAGCCATGGGCAGGGACACCTTCCACTAGACCAGGTTGCTCCAAGCCCTGTCCAACGTGGCCCTGGACACTTTCAGGAAAGTGGGGATTTCCTACTCCCTGTTGGTAGGAAATATGACTAAAGTACAGGGGGGACACAGTGGTGCCAACCCAGGTTTGCCTGGAGTCTGGATCAGACTCCAATTCTGCAGTGAGAGATGTGTCCTTTGACTGTGATCCCTTTAACACATTGCACATAAAAACCCTGCAACTCATAAAAATATCCTTCTTAAATGTCACATCTTGCAGCATAAGACATGGTTGTACTCATAAACAAGAGATAATGGCATGGGGGAAAGGAGACAGTAACACCTGAGACAGCCCGTGCCAAAAATGTTTGGGTATTCTGAAATCAATTTAGCCACCATCTCCCCCACAACACCACACATGCTTCAAGGTATCCTGATACAGGCTGTCTCAGCTTTCACATCACCTCCAAACTCTGTTGTTTTTCTTGTCCACAGGAAGCAGAGTGTGGAAGAGTGCTCTGAGCACATGGGTTTGGTACAGCACAAATGAAATCACTGGCAGGAATCAAACTCTCATTTCCCCCTCGTTCACTGCAGAGGGTGCTGTCTGCCCACATTCCTGGTCCTCAGGAAACAGGTGGGGGGAAAAAAGGTTGTGGACTATGTAAAAGTTGAAAAGGCAGGTCACGGGATATTATCAAAATGCACTAAAAACGTGCATAATTAAAGACATAAAGTTACATTTCGGAGTCATGACACAGTAAGTCGCAGTGGGGCAAAGCCACTGTCACAGCCTGGCTGGCATTCTGAACAAGCACAAGACAGTCAGCCCTGACTTGTAATGCAAAAAAATGAGACTTTCCTCCCTGCCTTTATGAAGTTTAAGTCTTTCTGAAGTCATCCCTGTAGTCAGTGATGCTAAAGGATAAACAGCAATTCCCTCCTGGTAAAATCACAAAGTTTTGGGAATCTGTTTTCACAGATTCCACAGATTCCTCAGATTTCACAGTCTGAGTTTTATCTCAGACTCTGGAAACCAGCTGAAACATCAGAATTTTGTTATGAAACAAGAGAGGTGGGGTTTTATTTGGGAAGAACCACCCAGGAATCAAAGACAGCCAGTCATTCTGTCCTTTTCATGCTTGTGGGGATGTCAGGGCAGGTCTTGCTTTCAGCTTAAGTCACTCATCTGCTAGCACCAAAAATCAAGAATTTTGTCCCTAAATCCAAAAGAGTTTAAGTGTTTTTCTGCTTAAATAGTAACACTATTGTTTAAAATACAAAATGAGGATCTGGTATGCAGGGAAGATGTCAGATTTGCTCTTACCACCTCCCTTCAGGTCTCATGCTTTTCCAGTTTCCATTTGTGAATCAGGCTGTTCCGTGAACAGTGACCACCCTTCCCAAAATCCAACATCTGGTGGGAAATGGACGCTTTTGGGTTAGAGGAGAAGACAAAGAGGCCAGTTGTCCCATGCCTCAGATAAGCCCATGGCCCACTGTGCTTTGAACCACCTGGTCCAATGTAACGTGTCCCTGCCCACGGCAGGGCAGTTGGAGCTCGACGATCGTGAAGGTCCCTCCCAATTCAAACCATTCTATTATTCCACGATTCTGTGAATTCTGTGTTTTTGTCAAGTCAGAACTGGTGACTTTGAATGAGAAAGTGTAAGTCTAGACTTTGCACAGGATGGAGCAATGGGACAGCCTTTGAAATACTTTTGAGAAGCCAAATTCTAAGTGTAATGCAGGAGACAGGGGCACACTGGAAACTACAACTGCAGCTGAACCTTCCTCTGATCAGAAACAGAAGGATCATGGAGACGACAGAAGGGATTTCAACGTGGAGATGGGGTACAGCTGGTTTCTGGGAGGACAGGAGGTGCACCCCTCATAAGTAACCACTGAGCATGGCTGCTGGATGTGGCGTGGAAATTTTTGCACCATCTCTCATGCTGAATGTGTCGGGGAAAGCAGTGCTAAAATGGACTCTTTATCCAGCCAAAGCAATCACCAGGGTTTGGAGAACATCCCCCTGCTTTGCTAACAGACATCTATTCACCCCTGGGTTTTTTTATTCTCGTTGCTACAAAAAGAGGTGTTAGCATGAAATGCTGCGTCTTAAAGTGGGGTTGAAGAATAGGGGGTTGGGGGATTTTTATGAATGCCATCCCTTCCTGCCATTTGGTAACAGTTATGCAGGTTGAGTTACGGTGTAATTGTCCTCCATCACGTAAACTTTGATGAAAATTCAGATTCTTTGTCCCCAGTCCTGCAGCATTTCAAAGCTCTCTCCTGTTGCCAAGGCTAAGTGCTGTTGAAGTGGTGGTTTCCCAGTGTGAGAGGAGACCAGAGAACACAGGGAGGGAGGGCAAGGTTTAAAACCCAGAATAGTCTTAAAAATCATGACAGCTAAAATTAGGACGGGGGGGAAATAAGTAATTCCGACTGTTGTTATCCCTGGTCTCTGAGTCTTTTCTTAAGAAGTTGTTGAATTCTGCCTGCATGAACAGGCTAGGACAGAAAATATCAAGGCTTGACTGAGAAAAAAAATGAATTCTTATGTACAGTATTACAGTCAGTCATTTACTCACTTTCCATGTAATAAATTTGCCTCGACTGCTTAAGCAAAGCTCATGAAATTTGAGTGGACTCAAGTGAAGAATCTAATGCCTCTCTACTATTGAAGAACATATTGCCTCAATTAATTCTTCATTGCATTGGGCTAGTGAAAGTGAAGTCACAAAGATTTGGAACCCTCAGCGGTTTTAATGAATGTAATTTATATATTCAATTATCAGTACCAGTTTATGGAATTGTTTAACAGCCTTCCCTTATAGATATAAATCAAATTAAATGAATTAATCTTTAGAAAAAATGTAAATGAAAAAACTCACAGAAGTCCACAGTTTTATTCATTACATACAATAAATATTCCTCATGGAAAAGCAACAAATAACATCCCTTTGGGGATTTGCTTTTCCAAATCCTTGCTAGCAAGAAGCTATTGAATTCCAGAGGGATTTTGCCTGAGCAAAATTCCCACATTTGAGCCAGAAACAATAACAGAAAACCACTCAAGGAAAATGATGGTAAACAAGTTGTCATAATTCTCTGGATTCAGCGGTGCTGGCTCTTCTCAACAGTACCTGTGCTGACATTGTGACTGTTGAAGAGGACAATACTGCATTTTTTGTTAACTTTCTGTGTGTAATGGATTATTTGGACTATCCATAAGCATTCAGCCTGGAAATGTGTTTTCTTTTTCTTTTTGCAGAGGCCACTCTTCTCTTTCCTGATGCCCATGTGAGCTGTGTATGACTCAATCCCCTTCACAGCCAAGGAGATCAGGAGTGAAGGTGCCGTGCAGTGGAGTGAGTTGGACACAGTGAGCATGAACTGGGGGCTTAAAATGGTCAGAGAAAAACACCAACCCCCCTCAAGGAGCACAGGGGAACAGGCTGTCACCAGGATCACAGGGTTCCCTGTGCCAGCAGCACATCTGTGATCACAGAAATCCTTTGCTTAAGGAAACACCCACATTCCCTCAGGATCCCACTGCTCCTCACCTGCTTGCCATGCCAAGCAAACAGAGCAACCCTGCGCTGGATACGTTCCCTTCCTTGGAACACCAGGATCTGGGGATCCTTCTCATAAACCGAGGGGCACTTTCCTGCCTGCGAAAAGCTGACACGCACCCGTGGCATGTCACAGACATCCGTCCCATCGCTGAGCAGCACGAAAAGCATCCCCAAAGGGGTTTGCCCCCGGTCACCCGGAGAAGACACCTAAGGAGCAGCTGTCGGGTAAACACAGACGTGCAGAGCCATTAGAGATGCACCAGGACGCCTCAGACATCAGCCCTGGTGGCTCACGCAGCCAGATGAGATGCTGCAGGGCGTCTGAGGTTTGAAATTAAGCGTGGAAAAACGGGATGGAATTCTGGCGATGCGTTGTTCTGGCGCAAGCCGCTCCAAAGGCCAATTAACCTCAATTTTAAAGGTTGTGCAATAGAACGTTTAGTCGGCTGAACTCGTAAAAAGCGGCAACTCCAGGGAAATTTTGAGCGGGTGGAGTAGAAACTACAGTGATCTTCTCAACTTTGGAGAATTTAAAAAAAAAGAGTTAATTAAATAACTGGTACTTTAGTGCCACTTCTTTTCATAAAATAGCTTTTTTTTTTACAAAACGTCTACAATAGACATATAGTAACTTGTCTTCATATCACATACTATTACTATCTTTAAACTTGGTCTAACTAATTTAATTAATATTTAATACTCAGAGATATGCCAATAGTAGCAACTTTATTATCCTCCATTTAATTCTTCCTTTTTTTTTTTTTACTTTCTTTGGAGGACAGATATATTCTCCACTGAACCACCAGGAAAAACTCTCCTTTTGCCTTTCATGCCAACAAGACTTGCCAATCTTAACTTATCATCAAGGATTTAATTATACCAGTACTAGACTCATCAAAGATCATAGAGAATAGTTCGCACTGAGTGTGGCAGAGTGCTATAATTTTGATGCCATATTTCATCTAATAAATACCATGTAGGTAGGCAGCATCATAAAATACTCCCTTTCCAGCATTGTGTACAATTAATTATAGAATTCAAGTCTGACAAGGTCCTGGAAGATTTTTCTGGTCACTGGCTCACAGATCAAGATTGACCCAGGATGGTCTTCAGCAAATGTAGGTGAGTGAAATATCTGATGTGACTCTCAGACATGCAGTAGTTATTTGAGATACTAAGCCACGTTTGATACTAGTTTTGAAGGGGGAGATGTAAAATGCATATTTAACACTTCATCATTCGTGCAAATGTTACTAAATCACAAAGCAGAGATCCAGGGTGAAATGGAAACAGCAGAGATCCTTTGACCTCTTCACACACAGCACTAACAGTAATCAGCTTATGTGTGAGACTAAAGGAACAAGAGCATTTGTAAGTGTTCTTTACAGGGTGACACCCCACTTTCACTTTATACCACGATGAACTCCTTTATATTATTGTGAAATATATTTCTGCATTCTGGCGTTATCGGTTGCTATTTCCTTCACTTCTGCCTGTGAGTTGAGGTTCACAGAGACAGCAAAGATCAAGTGTAGACCCAAGGGTGAAAATTTTGTAGCTACAAGCCTGGGGAGCATAGCTGACCTTCGGAATAGATTATAATTTTTTTTTCCTCAATAATAAAGGCAAACATAATCCAAAATTTCACTGAGTAAATTTTGTTAATATGGGATATTGCTGGACAGAGATACTCACTGCGAGGCCAGAAGTAATGAGTTCTCATGGCTTCCCTGTCCTCCAGCCCTCTGGCTTGTGATCCAATTTTCATTTCATTTCTTCAGTGCAGATATTTCACAAAATATTCTTAGTTGGGAGTGTTTTGGTCATGTAAACTTCAGACCTGCTTTTGCACAGAACACACCATAACCACATTCATTACTTGGCTTTGGAGGCATTTCTGAAATAGAGAAACAATGTAGAAGATGAGTTTCTGAGCTGCTACACTGTCTGATCCAGATTCTTCTGCAATAAACGGAAGAAATCCCTTAGGTCTTTTCCTTGTTCTTGAGAACTGCCTTATGCTTCTCTCCCACCTTGCAGATCTTTTTCTCATTTCTTCTCAGCTCCTTACCACACCTGACCGTTCATTTAAACATCTCCCTATTAACAGTGTATGGTGGAAGCTTTTAGTTTTACTTTCTGTCAGATTTAATTACAAGCTTCACATTTCTTTCACTTACACATGCCTTTGCTGATGTTTAACCAACCTTTTTGCAGGGAAGAGTGGGCTTTACACAAAAGCTCTGATTATGCTAGAGATAATTGAAGGAAAGCAATTTTTGAAGGATTGTGCTGCTTAGGCATCTGTCCCTGCATGCTCACGGTCACTGCCACAATCTCCACAAAGTGACAGCCAAAACCATAGGAATATGTGATTTTTCAAGACGCAAAATGACCCTTTGTGTTCCCAGGGGGAATGGGGGCTGTGGTCAGTTGTTCACGTGTTGTCTCTGCCGCTCCTTCCTCCCCAGGGGAGGACTCCTGATGCTCTCCCTCTGCTGCAGCCTGGGGTCCCTCCCATGGGAAGCAGTCCTCCAGGAACTTCTCCAGTGTGGGTCACAAGTCCTGCCAGCAAACCTGCTCCAGTGTGGGCTCCTCTCTCCATGGTGCCACAGGTCCTGCCAGGATCCTGCTCCAGCACGGGCTTCCCACGGGGTCACAGCCTCCTGTGGGCATCTCCCTGCTCTGGTGTGGGGAGTCCATGGGCTGCAGGCAGGCAGGAAGGAAGGAATCTGATGATCATGTCTTTATTTAGTAAAATTAACACATTCCAGAATGCTCTGGTGTGGAGAATACTCACAGCCAAAAAGAGAGTCCTCGGCAGGGAATTATAGGGTGCATGTGCAACACATGAATTTAGGTCATTGCTTGGACATATTTAGGTGAAAGATGATAAAATACACATAATATTTACATATATTACATATGGGTTGCATTTTTTCCCCCTTTCTGAAGTGAGTTTAGGACTTTACTGTCCCTACCTGTACTAATATGTTTCAGGAAATCTTCCTATTTCAGAGCTGCTTTATATGATTCTTGTTCCAGAGAGACAATCATGTGGCTGTCTTTTTATTTTTCTTTTTCTTTTCTAATTTTTCTTTCAGAATGAAGAAATTTCACTTTGCTGTGTAAGATGAAAAGGAAGAGCAAGGCAGTTCAACATCAATCCGCTGTGTTTTCAGATTCTGAGATTTCTTCTTCAGGTCTGTTGACTGCATTTGTTTTTAATATATTTCAGGCTTTTATTTTTTATCTTTTATAGTTTGTTGTCCCTGTGAATTTAAAACCACCTGAGTATAATTAAACAGTAATCTAATTTAAGGAATGACAGGAATTAAATACAACCATCCTCCCCAGACTAAAGCAGTGGTTATCACACTACTTTAAAGAGTGGTCAGGACAAAGTTTCCATTCAAACAGATTCAATGCTATAATGATCTATGTTCTCTCCTGTCAATCTCACTTCTGTGGATTGAAGGGAATAGAAGTTCACCTCATAATAACATACTCACCAGGACTGAATTTAATAATAAAAAATAAAGGCTTTGGACTTACAGGGTCAACAGTGGTGATTTTTGATGCAACATAGAAAGTTTCTGATTGGAAGTGACTGAGAAGAAAGACCTGTGCACACTGACCAGTCTCAAACCAGCTGTGACACTTTGTCAGGCCTGTGCTCATGGTCTTCCTCATGTCTTTGGGTTTTTCCTACACTCCTGAATCAGGAAAGTACATGGATGTCTGTTGGTTGTGCTCAGCGGTGCACAGAGGAGAACAAGTTGTAGAACCACAGAATCAGAGAAATACAGAATAATGTAGCTTGGAAAAGACTTCCAAGACCACTGAGTCCACCCTGTGCCCGATGCCCGCCTTGTCCCCGAGCCCAGAGCACTGAGTGCCACGGCCAGGCCTTCCTTGGACACCTCCAGGGGTGGGACTCCACCACATCCCTGGGCAGCCCCTGCCAAGGCCTCACCACCCTTTCCATTTAGAAATTTTTCCTGATGTCCAACCTGACCCTCCCCTGGCACAACTTGAGGCTGTTCCCTCTCCTCCTGTCCCTTGTTCCCTGGGAGCAGAGCCC
>VXAY01006541.1:27526-57143 GCA_013399855.1 Oxyruncus cristatus
CCCCCCAGCTCCCTCAGCCGCTCCTGCTGCTCCAGCCCCTTCCCAGCTCCGTTCCCTTCCCTGCACACGCTCCAGCCCCTCCATGTCTCTCCTGTCTGAGGGTCCCAGAACTGCCCCAGAGGCTGGAGGTGCCTCAGCAGGGCCAGCACAGGGGAACGATCACTGCCCTGGTCAAGTTCTCACATTAGACAGGAAATTCCAATATTTCAAACTCTGTTGAAACAAAAAGTATAAATATTTTTTAAAACACGTGGGACAAAATGTTCTGAGGATACTTTTAGAATAATTTTGCCGTTTAATCATGTTGTCCTGTACTGGAGCAATGTAACACACACGGGAAAGATTCAGCCTCGGATAAGGGAGGGAGAGACTCAGCTGTTCTTTTGTACATTAAATGTCTTCAAATGGCTTGGGCTAAATTAACTTCACTCAAGGAGACCTGCAGAGCTAAAAGACATTAGAAGTTATTTTTGACTCCTTATGGCTGATGATTGAGCTTTCAAAGATGGTAAAAGCTGCCATAAAACTGGGGAGAACTACCTATGAAATGGAATAATAAAAGTTTCTACAGGAAGCTCTTCACCTCCCACCCACCTAAAATAAAGGTTTTGCACTAGAAAACAATTTTGGAAGAAAGCTGCTTTTATATATGAGTAAACTAACATCCACTTTTGTTGTTGTTGTTGTTGTGTCACTTGCTGCAGTGCAGATGCAGGAGTAAACAGGTAGTAAATAAAGTATTTGATCTTTAGTCTTTGTAGTGCTTAATGAAGGTGATTGCCTTAGTGTATCTGGTCTTCGGGGTCTCCCAAAATGAACTGAGGCCTCCCAGAGAGAAGGAAAAATCAAAAATACATCACTGAAAGCTGTAATGGCAAATTTCAGCTATGCAGATGCTACAGCAGCAGGTACCTACCCTGAATGGGTTGGAATCCTTGCATGTGTTTGGATATGAGATATTTATCTGTTATTTCATGCTAGAAATACACACTGTAGCTGCTGAGCCCCGTGATGAAAAATAGGGATCTGCTCATAACCTTGTAAAACAGTCAGAGCTGTCATGCTGTGGGAATGAGGCAGATATTCAAAAAGAATCATACAGTTTCTTTTGCTTTTCTGGATATGCATTTGTTATTTTCACTTAGAAACTCAGTTTGGACATTCACACACAGGCTTTTAAAGTAGTATTATTAAATCCTTTACTGTATGGACCTTGATAATAGGAAGTTATTTCACATATCAATACGGATGGAGCATTGTTCAAATTTAAAAGTAGGTACACTGCAGATCCATCTAGCAGTCCCTTCAGCCAGAGCTCTTTCAAAAGCCCACGATTCATCAAGGAACAGAACAATTTCCCTGTCCAAAGCCCCCCCCTTTTTTTTTTTTTTATTGCATCTCTAAGTGCCTCACAATCAGTGGAGAACTGTCATTTTCCAGCCAACTTTAAGCCATGAGCTAAGTGAGTAACCTGTTCAAAGTGTTTATTGTCAGCTCAGAAAACACAGAAAACTCCAGACAAAGGGAGAAAATTAGCATCCCCAGGAGTACAACAAACTGATGCAAAGCTGAAGATTCAAATAATCCCCGTTCTAGTCTTCTGAAAAATACCCCAGGGTCTATGAGAAAGGATTTTCACTAAGTTTTTGGTTGATGATATATCTGAAACTGAGTTTTTCCCCCAAACAGAAAATTTTATCATAGTAGAAAAGCTGGCTTTTAGAATGTGTGAGACTTTTGAGGAGTCTTCAGAGCATTGTGCGTGAAGACACAGAAGCAAACGAAACAGAAGATTCAAGCTTCATTCGCTCTGGGTAGATCATGCCAGAAAAACTCAATACCTTCGTCTGAAAATACAAGACATTCCAGGCAAAGGGTTACACATTTAATCTGTCTGAGTGTGGGTACAGCACCTCTGGTGAGAAGACACCAAGCAAAGGGGAGGTGACAGCAAACAGCAGGTGGAGAAGTCACTGGCAGAGTTTCCCAGGAAACAGGGCTTTGGCCTCAGCTCATTCCGTGGTTTCTTTTATGAATTGGCACAAAATGACGCTGCGTTAATTCAGTTTCCCAATGACCTGAAGCTGGAGGGCATCTCCTATGAACAGAAAAGTCAGGACTTTATGTCCTGAAAGCCCCATGACCCTGAAGACTGGAATTAAAAGAAAGCTGAAAGGAATTTACTAGGAAAAAAAAAGTAAGATTGCATACTTGGAGACTGATCACAGGCATTTCTGTTGCGAGTTGGGATACAGCAGTTGGAAAAGAGCGAGAAAGAGGACCAGTGGGGTAGCACAAATGGTTGCAGGGTGACTGGGAAATATTGGTGTGGTGCCAGCAAGGAGGAAGCTGAATGCAGCAGCCAAAAACTGTTTCCAGTAGACTCAAGGAAAACTATTGGCCTGGTATAAAAAATGGAAGAGACATTCCAGGGAAAGAAAAGATCATTTGAAGCTAAAAAAACCCCAAATTTGGAACAAGAATATCTGATTCGAACTTTCCATGAATACCTTCGAGCTGATAACAAAAAGATTTCACATTCTAAGACCAGTGAAGTTTTGGAATAGTATTTTAATAGGAAAGAAAGAGAAAAAATGGTTTTGTAACAACTACCATGTGGGATTCAACTTCAGTTGCCATCTCTCACAAGAACACAGGAAGGTCTTTCTGAGCAAAGTGCTAATCTCTGTTTTAGAAGCATCTGGATAAATGCTTCTCTCTGAATCTGCAGTGATGCAATGATGATTTCTTTTTTTTGGCAGATGACAGCACAGAAAATAATGGCACCTCTGTTTTACCCTCTTATAGCAGGGCCTGATGAGAAAAGATTGCAGGTGCTGGTTTCTGTGTGGCTCACCATGATCCACACTGTCCAACTGAGATCTCTCTAAACTGGTCATGAAATTCAGATGTTTACACCAATGACCAGCACTAATAACTTAAATATACTGCTCCACTCTTAGAATCTTGCAATATGTAATAATATTGGTTATATTTGATCTCTCAGACACCCCCCCCAGCTATATATTATTTCACTTATGCTCAGCTCCTCAGGGAGCTGCAGATCCAGATTGTTCTGAGTGAAGGCAGAATGACTCCACAGCCTAATACTGCAATTGAGTTTTATTCCTAATCTTTTTTTTTTTTTTTTCAATTCAGTTAGTTGAATTGAATGAATTGAAAAAGGAAAGGGATTTCCCTTTCAGCTCTAATTGCCCTAAATTTCTTCAGACACTGTTCGTTGCTCCTTATAATGCTGCTTCACCTAACTTTAACTCCTGCCTCTTCTGGTAAATTAAATTTGTCACTGCAGGCTTTCAGTGTGCAGAAAGGTCCTTGAAGGTTCACTTGTGACAAGGAACAAACCCTGGTGTTTTCCAGGGGACTGATCATTTGGGATTGAAGATTGCCATGTGGACTATGTAGATGTTCTCTCATTACTACTTTTAAACATGTACAACATGAAAGGTAAATAATCTAGATTGTTTCTCATTTAGAGGGAAGTTTGTGAATCTAAAGCACTTTGACACCTTTTCACTCAAATTTTTTGCATCCTTTTCATGTCATAGAATCATAGAATCAGATGGGTTGGAAAAGACCTCTGAGATCATCAAGTCCAACCCTTGATCCAACACCACCACGGTCCTCTGTTTTCCTGGAACTGCTCCAGTCCCATTACCTGTTTTTTAAGACTCCTTTAAGTGTTGCAAATACTTAAAGGAGTCTTAAAAACTCCCCTTAAAACTTAAAAACTCTGAAAAGTGCAGTGTACCCTTACCAGGCATTGCTGGGGTGCTCTTCTGACTATCTCTTTTTCCATCATTATTTCCTTATTTGACAAGCTCAAAGCCCTACTCTCATGCCCCAATCTCCTGGGAAAAATCAGAATACTCTGAGGCAGGTTAAAAAAGCGAAAAACCTCACCAAACATGATCCTGTTTCCATCTTCCTCTCCATCTTTGAAGGAGGGCCTGGCATGATCTCTGGCTGACTTCAGCACAGCAAGAATCCTTCCTTGTCAATGTTATTCCAGGTGAGACCAGCTTTCTAACGGCTTTATTTTAGCAGGACGACACCAAGAGGAATGTTGTTTATGATGGGAATAAAAAATGTGGGATCTGGTTCAGAGTAAAACCAGGGAGATGGGTCCTATTTCGCTCTTTTGTTTTGAGGGATAACTCATTTGGACCCAGTTTCAAAGGCAAGTTTTAATTAAAAGCACATTGTGCAGATTTTTAAGAAAGTGGCTAACTGGGAGAAGGTCAGCTGTCTCGAAAGCAGCAAGTCATGGGAAAAGTGTGCTATTATGGGTTACATAAGCATAACAAAGCTTTCATCTATAATTACTATTAAATTTGTCCCCTTTGAATAGACTGCGTAGCTCCACTGGCCCTTCAGGGCTTTAGCTAACATGGGGTTTGACTTTTTGCTAGTGAAAGATACTTCCCAATCAGCAAAGAATATAATGAGATCTGATTCTTCCTTTTCAGTGAGCAGGGGAGAGAATAGAGTACAAAGGCAAAGAAACACAAAGATAGCTGAGCACAAATTTCACCAGATAAAGGTCAGCTGGTGTTCCAGGACAGACCAAATTTAACCCCAGAAATCCTCTGTTTGTTTATGAAACAGTGAAGAAGGACATGCCCTAATAAAAAGGGGCATTGCTTGTCATCTTTGAAGAGCAGAAAGCTCTTGGGCAACATGTAATACTCAGAGAGAGGAACCACAGTTGTACCAAGGAATGGATTAATCTTCAGGTTCAAAGGTCGGAAGCAAGATGAGCATCACAGAGGCCAACCATCAGCTGTAGGGAGGGAGGTAACACAAGCAGAGGGCTGAAATCTGGAAGATGGAAAAAGTATCACCATATGTCAATATAAATCATAGAATCATGGAATATGCTGAGTTGGAAGGGGCCCATCAGGATCATCCAGTCCAACTCCTGGCCTTGCACCAGACACCCCGAGAGTCACACCGTGTGACTGATTGTATAACCCAAATGCTTCCTGAGCTCTGGCAGGCTTGGTGCTGTGACCACTGCCCTGGGCAGCCTGTTCAGTGCCCAACCACTTTCTGGGTGAAATTTTTTCTCCTGATATCCAACCTAACCCTTCCCTGACTCAGATTGATGCTGTTTCCTCAAGTTTTGTTGCTGGTCCCAGGAGTGAAGAGCTCTTTAATCATGACATGGAGCTCCCGAAGCCAGTCAAACAGAGGAGTAAAAAGATAAATAGGGGACTGGAGCACCCCTATTACAAGGAAAGGCTGAGGGAGCTGGGCCAGTCCAGCATCAAAAAGAGACTGAGAATGTCTGTCAGTGTCTAAAAGGAGGGTGTCAGAGCCCAGCTCTGCTCAGGGGTGCCAATAAACGAGACAAGAGGAATGGGCAGAAACTGATGCACAGAAGTTCCACCTGAGCATGAGGAAGAACTTCTTTAATGTGAGCATTGGAACAGATTGTCCAGAGAAGGTACGGAGTCTCCCTCACTGGGGATATTCCAGAACCATCTGGATGCAATCCTGTGCCATGTCCTCTGGAATGACCCTGCCTGAGCAGGGAGGTTGGACCAGATGGACCACTGTGATCCCTTCCCAACTTACTCCTGTGACTCTGTATGTGCTACTGGACACATTAAAAGTAGAAGAAAGGGTTAGATGGACTTGTGACTATAGCTGTTTTCATGTTGTATTGTTATAAGCAAGATCAGGAGAGCTCCTATACTTGTGTTTGTATATATAAGACTAATCTTTGATGTCCTTCACTGAGACACATTTGCTTTGGTTCTGCTCAATTCGTTCAGCTGTCCAGGTGTCCACTGAATAAGATCTGATATTAATGCAGGCTTGAAGCTGGACATTGTCTCTGAAGCATGTCTTATATGCTGCTCTCAGTATCTTTTCCTTTCAAACTCCTTTTGTGTTTGTTTTCTTTTTCAAACTGACAAATACATTAGCGAGCCTAAGTTAAGTAGTTGAAACAATTTAAGTGTGAAAACTTGGCATGACTCCATTCCACCTGAAACAGAAGTACAGGCGTTGCCCTGCTGACTGGACATGAAGAATGCAGTCTAAAGTTTATTTATTCGAAAGAAGTGGCATTCAGTGAAAGCGTCATTGGCTCAGGTGGAGCCCTAAGCTGAGCCTCTTTACTGATAAAATAGTGACTTGTGGAGCAAAGTTCTTCCTTTGTAGTTATTACTACGTCCAAAGCTAATGCAGTAAAATTCTGGGTAACTGATGTCTTTTTATGGGTTGTAGTAAATCTAAAATATTTTCTTTCCCAGAGCAGGAGATGGAGACATTGCTTCCTGCGATTACTTTGCCCTACGGTTATAAATCTGTTAATTATTTCTATTTTACCAGTTATGATAGTGCGGATTGTACCGTAAGTTTTGAAGGAAAACATCACCTAAAGAACAGATAATCACCTAAATTCTGCCAGTGGTACATGATCAGGCAACTAATGATTGTACTGTTATGACGCTTTTCTGGCCCATTAAAGTTCTCTAGAGAGGATCATCACCTTTTATCCTCAAAACATACTCGGGTTATATCCCTCCTGCACATCACCTTTCAGACAATAATGTGTTCATTTCTATATTTATTTATTTTTATTGTAAGCTTCTTTATTTCCCTGGAGATTTTCTAGCCCCTGCCGTAAACTACAGACAAACAAGGACACCTTTTTCCTTTATTAAATATCACAGAGCTAAAAATCTGCTTATCATATTTATGACATCAATTATAAAATATTAAAAGGTACTTTTCCCCGCTTAAATATTTCAGTAGATACGTAGACTAAGTGATGAATAAATTCTGGTTCTGGGGAGACATGTGCTTAACTTTACAGATAAATGCAAGGGGACCACCTGTGCTTATGTTTTTTTAAGAACTGGAAACTTAATGTGCCATACAAGCGTAGCTGAAACCTTTCAAGGAACAAAACATGGAAGTGTGTTTTCCCAACAGGTCTGTTTTCCCTAATGCCTGCCGTCATTTGCTTTGAGGAGTGAAAAAATGACTCCTAGAAAATGCATTCTCAGATCGGAAATTTAAATGACTGGGACGTGCTGCACGGGCACTTTCATCATCTGGAAACGGCACGAAAACTCTACTTTGTGCACAAACATCTGGGCAAACATCTGCTGTGTTCCATTAGGGCTAATTCATAGACCAGCTCCCTGAGCTTTTCTAGCCCTGTTTCCACTACCTGAGCAAACAGCTGATTTGTGGTTGAATATCAAAGCAAAATATTCCACGTGTCTTTCCCAGCAGTATTCCCTCCCCCCCTCCCAGTTACTCTTGGTCTTCTTCCATATTAGGATGGCAGTGTTCATTTTTATCTGCAACCCAAAGAGTTAGTGCAGACTATTAACCTGCAGAGTCCACTTTTCCATACCTTTGTCTCATCCAAGAGGTAAAGTTCGACTTGCAGCTTTGGAAGTACTTTTGCAGTGACTCTTGGAAACTTACGGCATTAGAATGGGATTATATTTTGCTATCAAATAATCCAACAACAGGGTTTCCAAGACATGCACTGCAGCAAGCTGGAATGGGAATTGGAAAAGAGAGTATATGGGGCTTCGTTGCTTCAAGTAATTGAGTGTATTTCTGCCTTTGCTTCTCACACTTACAATATACGGCTCAGAAAAAGAATATGCATTTGTTTGTAGGGTATATTTATACAAACATGATTCTGCAAATATTAGCATGACTCAGAATGATAATATTAATCCAATTCAGCTGGTCATGCCTTCTGAATATTTGAAGTTAACTGGACCAGAAAGATTAAATAAAATTGGAATAATGTTGCTGCTTTATATCCGCTTAAAATAATCCAGGATATAGGCTTAATCAAGGCTAGGATGTTAGGTGATGGGTTTGTGTATGTATGAGGCAAAAGAAGATCCTCAAACAACAATGCCAAAGCTGCTTTGAGGGTCCACCCCTGCCTTTCTACTGTGCACCGTAAACACAAATTGAATTCTGCCTTCATTTTGTGGAGGTTGGTGTGTTTTCCCCCCACTTCCTACTTTTCAGCTGAATAGCTAATTTCATCCCAGGGCCAACTTCCAGTCCAGGAAGACCATTACCTCCCACAAAACACAGATTTTGGAGACCGTGAACCCGGTTAGAGCAGTAATCAACTAATTCAGCTCAGGACTTAGATCCATACATTTCGTCCCATGCAGCTGTTCGGGGTTGCTTTGGATCAGGAGAAGGGGAATGGGAGTTGCTCTTCAGCTGCATTTTTGGTAGGAAATCACTTAGGGCCAAACTGCAGGCTGGACAAAGCAAGAATTGTGATGAACTTTTTAGGTTTGGGACAACCAAGCAAAATGTCCATGTTTGTGGTGGCTCTGACTTGCACGGAATCATCCTTATTTATGGGAATAACAAGTATGATTAACAAATGTCCCGAGGGTGGCCAAAACAGGAGGGGTTTCAAGAAACATGTGCACGTGGGATTAACAAATTTACAGTCATGTTTTGTTTAAGAGGATCATTTGATCATCCAGATCATGCAGAATTTTCAGTACTGAACTTTTCCTGTGACCATGAGACACGTAGAGCAGAAAAGCCACATATCACAGGAATACCAAAGGCAGTAGCAGAAAGAAAGTCAGTTCTGTGTATTTAGAGCCAAATAAAGGAAGTTCTAAGTTGTTTTTTAGAGGAGAATCTACAAGCGAGATTTCTGCAAATACAATACAAAAGTCCTCGTAGTGAAAACAGATTCACTGCTTGGAAAGGCTGTTGCTTTTGCCAAGAGCCATGAAATTCCAGATGAGAAAATAAAATAATTATAAATATTATAAATAATTATAATAATAAATTTACACATTATTACAGATTATTTTAAATGTATTATATTATTCCTATTATGCTATAATTTATGATGATCATGATGGTTATGAAAAAATTGGACAGTCTCCCACTGCAAGATGAGTTTATTTTTCTTCAAAAAACAGCAAAAATAGACATGTTAAGAAATAAAAAAAAAAACACCGAAGATATCCTGCTCAACAGTTAATGGAATCAAAATCCAAAGTGAAAAGATAAAGCGAAAATAAAGGGCCTTAAGGTTGCAAGCTGGCTTCAAACTGAAGCTTGAACTGCAGTTCAAAGTGGAAAATGTGGATTTATCCCAAAAGGCCACAGATTAGGATCTGCCACTGGCCCTGAAGACTTTACACTCAAAGTAAATCAATATGAGAGTCTCTCCGGGAATTTCTTAGTGCCCCTGCAAGGAGCCTTATGATTATAAAAAATGCCTTGGGGTGTTTCGAGTGAACTTCCAGTTTAGAAATAAATGATTTAAACTCTGTTTTCTGTTATCCTGCAAGAACTCCATCGTAATTCTCCTGATAAAAACTTGGCTCGCGTTGTCATCACTGTATCCGAAATGTTAACAAACTATGATGTTTCCAGGTTGCAACAGAAGTTGTAGAAAAAACACTCTCCTGACAGTAAATCTGGGAAGATTAACTACCAACTCCTTAAACTGTTGGCCTAATAGTTTCAACTTCTGGATAAAAATTAAATAGCACAGAAATACAGAAACTAAAAAAAAATTGCAGCTGAAGGAGACTGATTTGTGAGCCTTCTCTCTGCCTAGATGTTAAGTAATAAAGACAATTTGCTGGCTTTAGATAAATGCAGACTTCTTTTTCTCTTCATCAGTGGTTATACAGCTGTCCTGAAAAGTGTCAGTTCGACAGCCCTGGACACTGTTTATTCCCACATCACATTAATCACTCACACTCATTTGGTTTTGTGGTACAATTCACAAGATACATGTAAATTCTGGGCTGCTGCTCTTGCAACACTGATGGCAATGAGAAGAGGGAGAATGGGAGCCGGTCAGATCTACTTTTTGCCAGTAATTTTGTCCAATCCCAAAATTTTGCTTAAAACGGCTCCTGAATATGGGATAGAATCTCAATAAAAACTAAAGAAAAGTCCCTCATAGAACCACAGAATCATTAAGGTTGGAAAAGACCTCTAAGGCCACCGAGTCCAGCTGTTAACCCAGCACTTCCATCTTCACCACTAAACTAAACCTTGTCCCCAGGTGCCACTTCTAGATATTTATTTGAACACTTCCAGGTATTGTGATTCCACCACTCACCCAGGCAGCCTGTTCCAAGCCTGGACACCCTTTGGGTGAAGGCATTTTCCCCAGTATCCAACCTAAACCTCCCCTGCCGCAACCTGAGGCTGTTTCCTCTCATCCTGTCCCTTGTCTGAGCTCCCAACCTCCCTCAAGCTTCCTTGAATGGTTCACTGGGCTTCCGTTTGCTAGTTATAAAATGGAAACAATCACATTTCCCTTCCCTTACTCACTTCCTTTTTAAACATTGATTTCAAATTTGTATGAAGACTGTTCCCATTACACCAGTGCTATGGATGCGTCCGATGCAGTGGATGATGGAAGCAAGGAACAGATATCCAGCCTCAAAACTATCTTTACACTGTTGAAGCCTCACAACAAAGCACAAAAGGGAAAACAGAAGAAGGAACATAAAATCATAATGGACAGGCAAAAAGGGGGGGAGAGGGGGAAAGCATAAATTATCTGAAAAGCCATCAGCAAAAAAGTTGTTGCCATAAGCTGTAATGTGGCAAGCAGCCATCTGAGCTAAGGACTCCAAAAATAAGCAAGTGGGCAGGCTGCAGGGGAAGAGCTACCCTTGAGATCATTCCAAGGAAGCTTGTAATGATTTAAGGATCTCAATGTCCCTCAGAGGGACAGGACTTCAGACCATCTTTTGCAAAAAACCCAGACTTTATTCCCACTCGAGAGGACATGTATATGTGTTTTTGAGGGGTGAGGAGTGATAATAGTGTGAGAAAGATGCAGGTACCCAATGCCAGTGTGTGGCCTGGCCACACACGCTAATCCCCGAGGAATTAAGCCTGCAGGTTAGGAAACCTGTTTCCTGGGGGCTTATTTTGTGCACTGGATTATTTCCACTAGAACGCCATTCATTTTTTGGCAGTTTGGCATAAGAGGCACCAAAGGGACTGGCAGGGGAGAGGCACAGGCACAACTGGAGCACAGCCAGGAAGGGCTCACAGACATGGCACTGCCTGTCTCACCACGTCCATCCTGCTTCTCCGGGAGATTACTCACAGAGGAAGGCATGCCGGGGTACTACATTAAAAATTCAGAGCAAATCAAGGGGGACAGACCCTGTGTTTCTCAGAGGCAACATCTCTTCCCCATCTGATGTTCATTTTCTTTGCCAGGCTGCAGGCGCGGTGTCCCACGTGCACACTCGGCTCTTCCTGTCCACTGAAGCGCTAAAATGGGGAGTTTAAAATATTAATGCACTTCTAAGAAAAATAAGGACAAACCCAGAGAGGCTTCAACGGGTACTTTTTGCTTTATTTTCGTATCTCACCTTGGACAAGCAGAGTCTGTGGAACACCTCTGTTTCTAGAAGACACCACTCTTCAGTTCTTATGCAGAGAGTTGAGATAGAGACACAGAATGGTTTGGTTGGAAGGGACCTTAAATACCACGTAGTTCCACCCTCCCTGCCATGGGCAGGAATGCCACCCACTAGACCAGTTGCTCAGAGTCTCATCCAACCTGGCTTCAAACGCTTCCAGGCCTGAGACTTCCACCCAGTTTTAACACGTCAGCAAAATCTCTGACCTACGTGTTTGTTGCAAAGCTAAAATGTGGGCTGAAAACCGCCTCTCTCTCTAGTGCATTTTTGAGAGCCTTCAGTGAACGTGGTAAATGACAGGGAAAGAGGTTACTCTGCTGTTACACCAGCACAAGTGGGAAGGGATGTGTGGAGGAGGTTTGGGATGCTGAACCAGACACGTGGGAGATGCCACTTGTGCATAGTTGGGAGTGTCTGGGTAGGTGCTCCAAATGAAGAACAAGTGGAAATCAGAATTTTGCACATCGGTGCCTCGCGGGAAAAAAATGGGTGTCAGTTTGTGGCAGTTTAAATACAGCTCCAAATTACAAACCAGAAAGCCTTAAATACTTTCAAAATAGAGTTTAATCACGTTACACAAAGATAGTATGATGAGTCCCTGGGGGATGGAAAGCCTTTGCTGTACCTACATGACAAAATGTGACAAAGAAGTGGCAGTATGCCCAAAGAGCCCCTTCTGGGAAAGCACAGGAAGAAAAGGAGGATACTGCAAATTTAAACTGAAAAATCGAACAAGTTGATTGTGCCACTATAAAATAACACACTGTTGGGCCTCTGCACGACATGGATTTCAAGTGCTTTGCAGCAGTGGATGTCTGCTGCACAAAACAGTATTATTCTTGAATATATTTGGATAAGTAAATGAAACAGTTATTATGACTCTGGTACCCAGAGCGTGTTCTCGCTGTAGGATTTCATCCAGAAAGGCTGAATACAAAGTACCGAGAAATAGCTGCAGCCAGATGAGAGCAAAACAGCAACAAATGAAGGCCAGGGAAATTAGAAGATGAAAGCTTCATGGCAATACAACTGTCCTACTTCTGTAAGCCAGCTCGTCTTCAAAGCAAACTGAAAGCAGATGAACAGGAAAGCTCAGGACCCCGAGCTTTGCTGCTCCTCCCCAGATGGGAGGGAGTGGGTCCATCAGCCTCCTTACCCTGACCAGGGCTCACTATTCTTCTCACCTGAGGTATTTGAAGGATTTCAGCTCCCACAAGGCCAGTTTTTATTTTATTCCATGACTGAGAAACCAACTCATGGGGAGGTCAATTGACTCCTGACAGCAAAGCTCCTCATTCTTGAAGAATGTAACCCTTCTTCCAGCACTCTCTGTCCTGGAAAGTTAGCCAGGAAGATACAAATTTAAATATTTAATGGAACTAAATATTTAATCCAGTTTAACACTCACCTCTTCTCTGCTATATTCCATTTCTTCATTCCTTCTCTGTTTCATGTGCTCATTTTGCCTCTTCCTGCATCTCCTCAAGTAGTTTCTGTTCCTGCAGCCCCTGGTAGGTTTATACTATTTTTGCCCTGTGAGTCATAGTACTGCTGCTTTCTTCTCTCTTTTATCTACAAACCAAGAAACTTGGAACCTTTTCCATCACATACTGACTTAAGGAGCAGGAATTCTCGAGACACAAAGCGTCTGATCTGCTCTATTTCCCCACTCATCCTGGTTTCCAATTTTGGGACTTACTCGATGCCTACGTGGCTCAGTTCTGTATAAGGGGCACAAGAACCTACCGTATCTCATGTGATGGGATGATTGTGCCCAGAGAAACTGTGGCTGCTCCATCCCTGGAAGTGTCCAAGGACAGGCTGGGTGGGGCTTGGAGCAACCTGGGCTAGTGGAAGGTGTCCCTGCCCATGGCAGGTGGGTGGAACTGGATGATCATTGAGGTCCCTTCCAAGCCAAACCATTCTATTTCTCTGTGAGTTGGGTGGTCCCCACAGCACCACATCCCTTCCAGAGGCACCAGTTCCAGGTGCTGTGTGAGTGGAGGAGATGTGAGCACGTTTTCGAAGAGGGCTGAAGAGCTGCTGTTACTTGAGATCCACTCCTGAAGTCTCCCAGTCACTGCTGGTGCCCAGGCATGTTAAAAGGCTGCTCTGGAAATCACTACTCTCCCTCTTCCCTACGGGGCTAATCAGAGGAGGAATGAAAAATCAGGTCAGGGAATGAAAAGGATCATCAAATTCCGGAGCAGGCAGGAGACAGAAGCAATTAAGAATCACAGAATGGTTTGGTTTGGAAGGGACCTTTAAGATCCTTTAGTTCTACCACGCCCCCCAAGCCCCTATTTTGACTATATTCAGATGACAGGTCCCACAACTAAGGTATTGCTGGAAGAAGGGAGGTGCCAATGTCCTCACTAAAGCAAGGGTTTAAAAAAACCCTGACACAAAGGTGATCTTGATATTTTTTGCAACACTTTGGAGATAGTTAAACTTCCACCATTTCATGTTTGTTATCATTTTTACAGACTTTCATTTGAGTTCTGAAAACAACTTGGAGAAAAGGGCTGGTTAGTTATCATGAATGTGACAGAGTCTGTCCTTACTTCTCTTTTATTCCTCTGAGAGTTATCCAGCAATTTTTGAAGTTGTAGATTGGTGTCAATAATCTATTTGTTCAGGGCTTTTCTATTTTCCAAACTTCTCCTATGCTCTCACCCACTCAGAGACAAACAAAGGCAGAGATGTCCAATTCCATAAGTTGTTCAGCTACAGCATTTCACCAACCTGTCCTGAATAATTGGACATTAGTCACCTGATGTTATGTTTCAATTCCCTGGACTTCCACATGGAAACACAGTCAGTAATGGACAAAGACTTTTCCTGCTTCCAGCTAAATCAGTCCATCCACAGCTGAACAGGAGTGTTTGTATGAAGAACAATTGTTCCTTAACCCCGACTTAAACAAAAAATTCATCTACACAAAGAATTACAACAGCAAAATACAAAAAAAATAAGCAAGTCTGACCTGAGCAGCTGTGAAGAACTGGGGTATTGTTCATCTTGGGTATTTGTAACCCAGGCACGCAGAACTCTCCGGTTTGTCCCAGATTTTGTGTCAAAAAGAAACTCAAGCAGGCTTTGCTGGGAGCTTCAAAAAGGTTTCCACGACATGGGGGTTGGATTTATGGCCCAAGGATTTGCTTAGCCTTTCCACAGAAGCAGGCAGTGTTAAAAGCAATCCAAAACTAACTCTGAAGTTCCAACAAACAGCCCAAAATAAGTTTTTCCCAAGCCAGGGCATTGTGCAGGGTGTAAACATTGGGCACATGCTGCCCACTGGCACTAAAAGGGACAATAAGGGACCTCTTTAGCCCACTGAACCCTGTAAAATGTATTTTTATTATCCATCCCAGAGTGTCTCAGAACCTGATATGAGTGTGTAACTAAACATTGTTTTACTTCTCTTGGACACTGGGAAATTTCCCTTCACCTTCATGTATGAAATACAAGTTTCTTCCATTGGGGTTAGTCTTTTTGATCCTGGTTTTTATAGTGATGGGCACCCCTGGTTTCTGAGCAGGCTGCTCAAGTCCTACAACTCGACAGATGATTGTTCCCATTAGTCCATTCCTGATTCAAAGGGGGCTTTGACAGGGAAGTTCTTTTTTCCTCTCAGTGCAATCAGTTTGGAGCAATTGTGTTGGAAAGGATTTTAAAAACCAGGCTGGAATCAGCACGTCTATGAGACATCAAGGAAGATGACAGCCAGTGGCCAAAAAATAAAGAGACTGAACTTCATTTTGCTCTCAGTAGTAGGACACTAGAGGGAGTGTCTGTGCTTTTCCTGCCAAAGACTTCTTGGAAGACTAACAGGAAATAATTTCCTGCAAACAGTGAGCTAAATGCAATTCATATTTATTAACAGAGAATCATTTGAGGTGCATAAACACAGCACTGAGTCATAACATTGAATTTTCACCATGACCTCTGGTGTGGCTGCTTATCCCAGAGTCAGAGTGTGGTTCTCTCCTTCCCTCTGTTTTCCATCCCCAGGTAGGATTTTAACCTGTCCTATTCTCACTCTTCTGTACTGTACTAAACTC
Organism: Oxyruncus cristatus; assembly: GCA_013399855.1. Lineage (NCBI taxonomy): Eukaryota > Metazoa > Chordata > Aves > Passeriformes > Cotingidae > Oxyruncus > Oxyruncus cristatus. The sequence continues at coordinate 43,050 of VXAY01006541.1, forward strand.
CCCTTTCTGCCTTAAATAATTGTAATACGAAACTGAGGTTCTACTCTATTCATCTGGTCAGTCGGGTCAGCTGATAATCCAAAACAAGTCTTTAAATCTACAGAACATCATAAAGCAGTAGAGATGCAAAATTTGTAACTTCTAAATTACAGAGGACAAGTCATAGTTTTGCAGATACTGAGATGATTGCATATACATTCATTTAGACATATTTTATTTACATATGTTTCTAAGTCTGATTTTATGGACATATATTATACATTCACATGTGAAGTATCCAAAGAAAAATAAACTTGTTCAGACTGAGGATGTGTTTCAGTGCATGTTACCTGTTTTAACCTGATGCATGGCCAGAAGTCAGGGTGAAGCAGATACTTATCCCATAGTTGATGGATGCCAAGTAGCTCTTTGACCTCCTCTTTGTCCTGCAAACAACATTCAGAGCAGAACCCATTAAAAAAAAACGGAGAGCAGCGAATTTCAAGCTCCCTCTGCTGCCTCAAGGGCCATGAACTCAACAGCTACATGCAAAGGAACTCGGAGAGAAAAGGAAATTTCTTTACAAGCACACGCCAGTAATTTGAGAGGCTAACTGGTGCAGAAAGCAACATCCCAAAAGTTCTGGGAGAGATTAGATGGAAATTAATTAAATTGATTTAAAACACTTCGAAAAATCAGCGATCGTAAGTGACAGTCTTGGGTTGGACCATAAAATAACTGATTAAGTGGAAATAAATGCAATTGGATCAGGATAACTAAATTACAAAGAGCCAAAAGGGGAGGGATTAGAAAGTGATTAGGCTAATCTTGAAGGGCAAATTAAATGAGAGGAACTTTCCAATCCTTAAATGCTGCCATTGTCTTTGTTACTGTGAACAGTACTTGTTTTTGAAGAAGTGGGGCATAAGAAAGAGGTGCACAAACTTATAAATTATTGAGTAAATGAAGTCAAAACACTCCTATATGCCCCCTCTCTTACAACAAGGAAAAGGAAGGAAAGCAAAGCAATCAGACTGCAACAGATTAAGTTGAAATATTTCCTTAGAAGTATTCACATTATCTTGAGCTCCCAAATTGTTGCAGAATTCCGAGGAGGATTAGAAACTCATACAGACACTGCAAGCAGGGAGAATACTGCAACATGAGGGGGGAAAGGGTGTTGGAGGGGCCCTTAAAGGTTAGATGAATCACTCTCAGAGTTAGGAACAGCTGCCTCTGTCTCATCCTCCTAAATTGCCTTATCTCAGAAACAGTTTACCAGTTTCTGTGTGACAAAGATCAGCCTGTTCTTTTATAGAGCTCCATGTTACAGCTTTCACTTTCCTTGGAAGAAATAAGGACTGGGTAACACAGGACACTGTTTGTTGTTCTTTCCTGTCAGGCAGGTGGTTCTTGGAGAGCAGATACACCTTCTACAGGTGTGCACAGCAATGGCCGTAACTCCCCTTTGGATGCGTGGCTGGGAATTCACAAGGTCATCACATTCGGAGAGGCTGGCATTTAAATAAAAATGAGATAATGGTATCCATAAAAGGTTTACAGCCTTTTCAAATAGGGTGTAAAGAAATGATAGGGAGCATGCAAAACTTACTGCAGTAGTCCAGTGTGACAGGCAGCCCACGGCAGCTTTTGGAACCAGCCTTTGAAAATACATCAGTTTTCGCTGTTGTGTCCCTTTGCCCCTTCGTTCCTGGAGGTTTGTGAGTGCACACAGGCACTGCAGGAGAAAATGCCGTGACTCCAAGTGCCATCTGAGAGCCATTACTCACAGGACTGAAGAGTCAAACCTAGGAGAGCACTACAGACTTCAAAAGCCAGGAATACAGAGAGGGAGAAAAAAAGCGGAGCTGAAACATGATGCTCTTCAGAAAGGCTCAAAACTCATGACAAGATATGACTTAGGGCCCCACAGTTGCTTCAGGCAGTGCCAGGATCTTCCTGTGCTCAAGTAAAGAACAAACAGGCACAAAGACACGACTCTTCCCCAAAGCTGAAAAAAGCCCAAGGTGACAAGTCAAACATAGAGCGTGTGGTGACACTCAGAAAGAACCTACACCAAGTACCAGCAGAGCTTACTCACAAGCCAGTGACCTGTTGACTGTAAATCTATGACCAGAAATCCTCTTCCCCTCCTCCAGAGCCAGCGTTAACTCACAGATGAGTAATGCAGAGAGATATGATGACAGGATTGGCCAGTGTTTCGCAGGCCATGGAGGAAGATGAGCCATCCATGAGGTGCAGATCTGAACAAACCTGCTAAATTAACTATTTATTTGCTGCCCTGTTTTGGACTCTGCACGTTGGTGTTTTACTTTGGAGCAGCAAGTCTAGTTTTGGGAACCAGCCCTCACACCATTCCTCCAACTGAACTGCAAAAATAGCACTGCGTGGCTGCAGTTCTAGTTAAAAGTTTGAGTGAACAGAAACACCTCTTTGGGTGATGAAGGATCCAACCTGGAGCAGCTGGCACTTTCAGAAGCACAGTCGCCTTTATCAACACAAAGAGCAAGAGCAGAGTTTTAAAGAAAGCTGCCTGAACACTTTTCCCCACTGTATTTCACCTTCACTGTAGAAAATAAAACAACCTTCAGTGAAGTTTCTGAGTTACGTAACTTGATGTAAAATCCAAGCACGGTGAAATTAATGCAGTGCAGAGTTTTCACAAAACACAGCAGGTAAAAACCTCAGGCTCCTCTGTAACCACAACTCTGTGTGCAAACATAAATGAAAATCTGCTTTCTGAGCAGAAATCTGTCTGACATTCCTGGTTTCATGCTAAAACTGCTTGAGAACACCTGAGTGAATAGAGGGTGGTTTTCATGACCAGCAATCCAAGGTAGGTAAGTATGGACAAAACAGGTGACTGACCTATTGAAAGTGGGGAAAAGAGCAGATGAAATTAAATTGGAAGCAGCTTGAATAATCAAAGTGGGAATTTCTGGCTCAATAAAAGGGAAAGTCTTTGATCTGTGATCAAAATCAAAGGTTTTAGAGATTTGGGGAAAATAAACGTTTGGATACGAATGTAAAGTAGGAACAAAGATATATACTGCCTTATTGTTCAGTCTGTTTTGACCTTATTTTATATGTCCAGGAGAAGGAAAAGACAGAAGATTCTGAAGGAATAAGCTACACATCTTTTCAAAAATTATAGGGAAAAAAAAAAGGAGCGATATTTTAAACAATTATTTTAAAGTCTGATGTGATTTTAATTAGAGAAACAGTAGAAAACAGGGCTGGCAGAGACTCCAGAGATCTCTGGAGATCCCAACCACTACCTGAAAAATGCCAACGTGGTATCTAGCTGAACCTGGAGCAAACACTTTCACACTGTTCCCCAGTCTGTTTCTTGTGGGCAGTGGTGCAATTTCTCACCACACAGTCTCTTCTACCTCTTACCTCTCCTTCCTCTGAGAAGAACCTCCTGGGTAGAGAGTACAAATCACTCTTGCTGTAATTTAAACCATTTTTTTCCCCACATGTAGCGAGCATGTTTCTACCTCTGCTACCTTTAACTCAGTGGAAGACACTTGTCACATCTTCTCTCAATCTTCTTTAACAACCACAGCTTCAGGGTAATTTTCTAGACACTTGCATTGTTGGTGGTTTTGTTTTTTTTTTAATGCTTGTGACGTGCACAGTCCAAATGTAGCTCATCTCATCCAACCACACAACAGCATCTGCATTTCAGCTCATTACTCTGACCTCTTTGTAGTCAAGGGAGACAAACACACGGATCTGGAGCTCTCTGTTGACACAGACACCAAGAGGTGTTTGCTCACATGGAGCTGTCTGCATTGGAGAAGAGGGATTCATCTTTCTAACAGCTGCTTGGTACTACCCAAGGTGTTTCGGAGCATGTTGGACACCTACATGGAGTGGGCAGATGTGCACAGCCTGTGGGATCTCCTGTGCTATTCTGCATTGTTCACGAAATTCCTGAAAATATTTTAGCCCTCTTTATCTTGGTTCTGCGATAAATCCTAACTCCTTCTCCTATATGAACTGCTACTAAAGCAGAGGTTTTTTATCACCCTGTTGTAGAAAGATCGTTTCAGAGCCCCAGAAATTTAGGAGCTATGAGCCTTCTCATTTCTTCCCAACTTTACCTGAAGTCAGTAAGGTCATGGAAAATGCTGTAGCCTTTTGCACTAGTGCCAACATGTTCTTTAGCATCAATAGCTCCTTTTATCTTCCCTGCTGTTGTTTTCCTAAAAAGTGTAAAAAGAGAAACTGTGTCCTTGCTTAGGCCTTGTTGTCAAGTAAATAAGGTAGCTTTCCATATTCATGCATATTTCCATGGTGATCTTCACCTCATTTCCATTATACCAGTTCTTCAGTCTTTGTCCCATGTTTAATGTCATTGCCTTTTCTGTGTTAATCATGTTCCCCACTTCTTGATAATACAACTGTCACTCTAAAATGGTGTGGTCTACCTATTTGTTGTGCCATTTTCTGTACTGTCATTCCTGTTCTCCAGCCTCTTATTCCCTTTTTGTGTTTTTGTCGCAAACTAAGGCAGAATATTTATTTTGTTTTCTACCCATATTCAACATAACTTGTAGGTCTATCTGCACTGAACAATCTTTTATTCCTTCCTCACTTTCTTTTACTTATAGGACTGAACTTTGCTAAATATACACTTGGCAATTTACATTACAGTTGTATCCTTCTTGACCCCAAGATCTTATCATACTTTGAGGATTAGTTCTTGTTTGATATTCCTTTTAAGTGTTTTGTTTATTTTTGAAAGCTAATTATTCAGGGAAGGAAGCTTAGAATCCTTCCTTATGGTGCTTCTTTTTGCTTAAGATACCAATTCCTTATTATTTGTGCATTTTTGGCTTAAAGGAAATCTCTAGAAATCTTCTCTGTGAAAGTCTTCAAACTTTTCAGTTGAGTTAACACCACTGGGCACTTCTTTCAGCCCTCAGAGCTTTTGCTTTGGAATTTCACATCTTATTTGCAGCCTGGTTTTATCCCTGCATAAATGTCCCAGCCATCGCCGTTGGTCTCTGGGTAGAGTCATGTTGAGCTTCTTGTCAACCAACACCCCCAAATCCTTCTGCCCAGGGCTGCTCTCAATCCATTCACCACCCAGCCCGTGTTTGTGCTTGGGATTGCCCTGACCCAGGTGCCAGACCTTGCACTTGGCCTTGCAGTAAGTCACAGCTCACGATGCTCTGAAAACAGCGAGGACGACTCTGACAACCCAGGCAATGCTTGTTCTGCAGCATTAGGTGCTTATGACACTTTATTCCTATTTATTATCCTTTTCCTCGCTTGAAACAGAAACAAGCCCTATGGCAGGCTGGCAGGGGATCTACACAAGAACTTCCCTATTTTCTTCTATGAAAAAATCATATGAAAAATATCAAAGTGGCAGCCTGAGGGGACAAACCACCTACTGCCTCTTCTCGCTTGCCTTCCTCCTCTGAACACAGCAGGTATCAACACAGACCAGAGGAACATTGTTTTTCCAGCAGACGAACAAAATAGGGACAGATGGGTGATGAAGGAAATAATCAGAAAAACAGAACAATAGTATGGTTATTGTTCACCTGCTGGTTACTTCACAGCTTCACCAGAACGTGCATCTAGAAAGCAATGAATCTCTCAGGCAGTAACAAGATCATGGAGTTTCACCAGTGCTCGTTTGCAAGTTCTCTCTACCCCAGCATAGACCCTCTTCTGGAATTATTTATGACCTGTAAAGTAAAACAGCACACTCCAGAACAGTGATCTCCACTGATTTTTCAACTAGTTTGGGTCAGAAATGCTGTGTCGTCGATCCAGTCATCCTCGGTTAACACAGTCTTCCATAAAAACTAAATACCATTTCTTTCCTTCTCAATGACTTTGAACTCACAGACATTTGAGTACACAGACATTTGAGTTGTTGACAAGTTTCTTATTTAAAAACCGTGTGGATGTGGCGCTTGGGGACATGGTTCAGTGGTGGCCTTGGCAGCGCTGGGTTCGTGGTTGGACTGGATGATCTCAGGGATTATAAATAAAACTCACCGTGTTTGTAGGTTACACTGTGGGTATTGTCTTCTGATTAAAAGTGTTTGGGTTTATACAGAGAGGGAAAAAAAATTAAACCAATTAAAAAACTGCACAGGTAAAGGAAGTTTCATAGTCATCCATGCTGATGCCCCCCAGAATAAAGCTTGCCCCAAATAACTTGCGTATGAAACCTCATCATTTGGACTGGAACCAGGACACCTTTGGAAAAATGCATCCAGTCTTACAGATTTTTTGGGTAAACAATTCACTTCAAACAACATTTTGTGGACAGAAAGTCTTTCTGCTTTGTGGATTATACAGGGGGATTAGACCTTGTAACTGAAGCATAGATTTCTACTATTTGAGCCAACACAATTATTCATTTGTTTAATGTCAGAAATGTCAAGTTCTTAACTTTTATGTGAATCAATTGCTAGACCAAGTTCACATTGTTTTTTCTGTAACATTGCTCATGTAAGCACAGTCAGCTGTATTAGTTTTTGTGAAAATTCCTAATCTCTCCACCCACTTTAAGCCACAGTTAGTTCATTTTAATAGAGGAGTACATGAACTGGTGTATTATAAACCTGTATGTCCATCATAAACCAAACTTGATGTGATTAAATTATTTTGTTTTCGTTTCCTAATCTGAGCAGTGCCAGGAAATGGAAAGACAGAACAGATTTTTATGTAAGTATATAACACAGTCACAGAACTGTCTCAGATCAATTTGCTGAAATGCTATTTCTTCTGCTTAAACTCTTGCAGAATTTAGCAAAAACATTTCCCACACTAAATTCTGAATTTCCCGAGGGAAAATTACCAAATGTAAATTCATTCCGCTGAAGTTTTGAGTTGCTTGACTCTTATCAAATGTAATTATTTTGCCTGAATTAGCTTTCTTCAGCTTGAAATTTTATTACCAAGATATAAATCAGTCATTTATAGTGGATATATTAATTATAAAGAATAAAAGAAAACCTCTTTGCTTGAACTGATTGAAATTTTGAAGATAAACATACAAGCACTATATTAAGGTAATTTTTTTAACAGCTGTGGTTAATGTTGACTAAATTAACAAAGTATTTTTTGTGGATTTTGAACAGAACTTTACAGCATTACTAGAAAACATAAGTCAAGATTTACTGTAGAAGAAGAAATCAAGCAATGAAATGAAGAAAAAAGTGAATTCTCTTCCAAGCTGAACACTTTCTAGAAGAGACAGTGGATGTCTCCCACCACCTGTGGTGGAACTCAGGTTTCTAAGATAATGTGTGATTTAGTAGGAACAGGATAGGATGGGAATATTCTCCCTGACGTTTATAAACAATGTGATGTAAGCAAAGTGACTTGTCCTCTTTGGTCACCGAATCACCTTTCCCACAAGGCAGTAAAACTGAAACACAGGACAAAAACCATTTTAATACACATTCTCTGGAAAGACACAAATATGAGAACTTTCAGCTCAGAAGTTCAAGTTTTCTGCACTGACTGAAAACAAGGCAGCTCGTCTAGAAATGCAGATATTGGCTTTGCTTCTTCACTTCTTCGTACACCTGCACTGGAAAATGTAGATCTGGGACCTGCTGTTCAGCATTTCTTCTTTTGGTTCCCTAAATGAATATCTGAAATTCTCAGGTAACCTTAAGCTGGAACAGCTTTTCTGCGTCCTTATAGACAAATGTTGCCTTAAATTATTGCCATAAAGGTAGTTACTGTGCAGAGAAATCAAACTGGTTTTTGAGGCTGAAAGAGATTGGAAGAGGTTCAGAGGCAGTGCCTGAGAGATCTCCTGAATGTTCTTTTACTGGCAGCTACCAGGAAAGTGTTATCTGAAAGGGGTAACATTAAGATGGGGGTCTGAGTCAGCTAAGATACATCTGCCTCTAAATGTCATGACAGACATGTTTGTTTATATTTAATTGCTCCTACAAGCACACATGACGATGTTTTAAAGCAGGGTTGAGGCCAAGAAGTTCTTGGTTTAAAAATTCCATCTTGTCATCAGCAGCTCGTGCTACTGAAGAAGAGAAATCACAGGAAGCACAAGAATGCACATGCAGGAGGACACAGTTGTTCAATATCCAGAGACATGGGGGCAACTCACCCCTCCGTGGAAATTGGCTGAGACGGATGGGATGAATTAATTCCCGACGCTGCCTCTCTCTACTGAAACTAAGGGAAGTTTGTAAGAATAACTCATATCAGACAACCAAATTTCAAATTTCTCTGCTCTCCTACCATTAGAATCCTTGAGTAAATGAACTGCAGTATTCTACCTGGCAAAGACATAAAGCCTAATATTTGACAAAAGTGCTTTGCCAAAGGCATGAAATGGCTCAGCACACAAAGCCCTCTATTGCCACAATACGAGCCAAGATCCCTCGAATGAAGAAGATGTTCTGTCCGCAGTAGAACAAACATGCACCACAAGTTTGACTTCTTTGAACTTTACAAAAACCTCAGAAGAATCTGCCTGGTAAATCAAAGCAACATTTTGCTGTGAGGAAACTGAGAAGTCAACATCCCAGTGTGGAACTCAGGGCTGTCTGGGTTTGTTGTAGCCATCCAGTACAGAAAGGTGATGTGACAAGTGAGACACATTGAACTGGGCCATTACTGAACATTTCAAACTCACTCACTCCCATCTCCGGGCTTCTTCTGTGCCACCTTTGAAGTTATAACCAATGCCAGGATTAAAAGACATGTTTGTAAAGGACCTGGAAACACCAGTCGCACTGCACAGGGTGCAGCCAATCAGTCGGGGGGGGGGGGCCAGAATATTAAATTTTTTAATTTTTTTTTTTAATTGGTTTTAATATTCTTATTTTGGTGTCCAGACCCCCTGAACTGTGCTGGTTGTGTACAGTTGAGCACTAGACCCACTTTTATCGACAGCTGGGATGTGTATGACAGCCGAGCGGCACAGCAGCAGATAATCAGGTATAGGAAGAGCACAGGGATGGCTGAATCCTGCCATTGTTGAGGTGCCAATCAAAACCCACATTATTATTCGAAAATAGGTTGTTACATCCACGGAGATGGAACTTGCCTGTCAATCTTAAGTGCTACGTGCAGACACAGCCTCAGACCAAAGTTTAAAAATGGTCTGACTGACAGCTGTACTCCGCAGCGAGAGTGGAATTCTCTCCCCCCAGTTCTAATTACATGTCTCTTATAAATAAACGTATTTTACAATATTAACTAAGATGCAGCTGTGTTTAACTGTGATTTTTCTCCTCATCTTCCAGAAGGTTCCTTAGTGTTCATGCAAGACTTTGAAGCACTGCGTGACACGGTAAGTATTATTGAGCTGTCTGCCTCTCAGGGAAATTACAGCATAGCTAAAGGAGGCAAGAGAGTTTCCACTGTAACCCACGACTGTTAGATGCTGAAAACTTCCAGAAAACAAAAGGGCCTTTTAAATGGAAAACTTTTCCTGTCACTCTCCGAGTTGAGCAATTTGAAAGGAAAATAAGATCCGCCTTTTTCGCTTGACATTTCTATTCCAGCTCGTTCTCTGACTTCCTCTCTTCCCATGTTGACTCAAAAGTAAGTTCCAGAGTCACGAATGCGACTGCAGTGTCCTGCCTCTGAAAACCTTGTACATACCTGATAACTGAAGGATAGTTTTGTCAGGTCAGGTGCATATAAACCGACCAGGAATATGTTTAGGCCAGAAAAGAGAAGAATTTCTGCTAATTTAATGTATTTTGATTTGTATTAACCATTGAGATATATCTGAAGGCTATTTTAATAGGGATGATTTCACAGAACTACAGAATGGTCTGGGTTGGAAAAGACCTTAAAGATCATCTCATTCCACCCCCTGCCATGGGCAGGGAATACCTTCCACTATCCCAGGTTGCTCCAAGCCTCATCCAGCCTGGCCTTGGACATTTCCAGTGATGGGGCAGCCACAGCTTCTCTGGGCAGCCTGTTCCAGGGCCCCACCACCCTCAGATTCATAATGTTAAAGGACTTATGCTAAACTGGAAACAAAATTTTCATTACAGTTTGCGTCACGAAGATTAACTACATTTTTAAGAACTTCTTAAAAAAAGTTGTAAATATTTTTGTGGTTGTTTTTTTTTCTGAGTTGTTTGCCTTGAACTTTTTACGATTCTCTTTTTTTGCAACTGCCATATGGAACATCGGTTATGACAATTTGTGCAGGGTGCTTAGCTATTTTTATACATTTTAAAATAGGCAGATGGAGTTTAGCTGAAATTTGCAGAGCAGTAAACAAGCGGGTATGAACCAGGGGGGTGTGAAAGAGTATGCTAAGCTTGCTCCTTGTTGTTTGTTTGACTGCAAGAAAAGATCAAAGCTTCTCAAGGTATGCCAGCATCAGGAACTGCTGAGTAGTAAAAGGAACACAACCATCCTACTGAGGTGCATCAAACCAAACAACCTTCCCAGGCACACCTTCCCAACCTTCACAGAGCCCAGGCACTGTGCTCTTTAAAGGCTGCCTTGCACAAGTGATAAACACAAAGGACTGCATGAATAATTAGACAAGAAAGGCCAAAGAAAGCAAGGACCCTCCAAAAAAAATTTGCCAGATTACCCAAATTAACCATGTGCTCAACCTGCAGATTCTGGATTTTGTTATCATTTCCCTTGTGTTCATTGGGAAGATACTGAATGTGACCACCATACTTTGCCTTGTTCCATCATGAGAGCATAAAGTGGATACAAACTGGAGATGTTTAAAAAAAAAAGGCTGTCCAAAAAGACCTTTTTCAGGTCAGGTATTGCCAGAGGACACTGAAAGTCCTAAGCACAGCCCATGTAGTGTCTTGGTTTCTCTCCACCATCAGCCTCCAGGGAGGAGCTGGCAGAGACCTCTTTGCTTTCAGAAAGGGAGATATTGGCTGGATGATGTTCTGAGCTTTATTACCCCTATTTACTATGTTAAATTGGGTAAATATGGGTAATACTGGGCAAATATAACTTCTGTGGTTACTCTGGGCACCCAAACCCTCTCCAGGAAAAGAACTAGAACACAGGAATTATCCAAACGTGCAGCTGCAAGGGAAAATAATGTTATATCACAACTATGGCTAGAATTATCTCATTACCAGTCCTTAGATTATGACAGGATAAGGTTATTAATTAACATCTGATCTGGGGACAGTATGAGAAAGAAGAGGGGAGGGGAGGAGAGGAGACACAGTTTGTTGTGTTCCAGCTAAGGGTGGGATTCTCTTTAGTGCAAAGGAATTAAGTCCATTCTGAGGTCCCATGCAGGGCATGGTTCCATCCAAGGTCCCCAGACAGTGCAGCTGTGTATAAATAAATGATTATTTCAAGTCCCTGAAACTGCTGGCATGATTTATATCATTACCCTTTATCAAGTGCCTACTAAATGCCACAGCCTTTTAATACAATTTCTTGTGCTCCTGTGTCAATTTTTGGAGTGTTTTAGGGCACTGAAATTCATTATAGATACGACTACAGGTGACATTTGGTTTAATTAATTTCTCTATTATGTCACAGCTTGAATGAGAAGCAATCAGATATTATTAAAATGTGAGAGCCCTGTGCTTATTTCATAGTTTGGAAGAATCTTCCATTTACTTATGAAATTACCTTGGAAGTAGATGCGTAGAAGTAAAGTGGTTCTCCACTCCTGCAGGGTCGTTGGGGCTTTTTTTTCACCTTTCTTACAGCAGAAGATGGTGTTGATAAAGTCACCATGTTACTTGTGGTGGGGCCTCCTTGTCCTTGTTTTGAGCAGCACCAGGTGGGATTCCTGTCTTAAGGTGGGGCTTCCTTGGGATTGCTGCTAAAAATACATTGATTATAATTACCAAAGAGGACTTTATCAAACTTCCAACAAACCAGGGATAAAAATGGAAGTAATGCTACCTAATCCTAACAGTGGTTAAATCCCAACCCTGCAGTGGAATTCCATGTGCAGAATTCCTCTGCCCAAGCTAGACAAGTCCCAAAAGCCCACAGGGCTATAGCTGGGACTACTAGGAGCTTGTAAAAGAAGGTTTCCCATCACAGTTATTACTCCATCCTGCCAGTCACAGTAGATAAATAGAGTCTTACTCTTCCCATTCTTCACAATATGTTTTTTTGGGAATGATTTGGGGCCCCTCACGACAAGAAAGACATTTAGGTGATGGAGCATGTCCAGAGAAGGGCAACAAAGCTGATGAAGGGGCTGGAGGAGGTTGTAGTGAGGTGGGTTTCAGTCTCTTCCCCCGGGTAACAAGTGGCAGGACGAGAGGAAACAGCCTCAAGTTGCACCAGGGGAGGTTTAGATTGGGTATTAGGGAAAATTTCCTCATGGAAAAAGTTGCCAAGTGCTAGAACAAGCTGCTTAGGGGAGTGGTGGAGTCACCATCTCTGGAAGTGCTCAGCAAACATTCAGATAAGGCACTTGAGGAGCTGGTTTAATGGTGAACATGGTGGTAGTGCTGTGTGGATTGTTGGACTTGATGATCTTAGAGGCCTTTTCCAACCTTAACAATTCTCTGATGATATTTGGTCAACAGCTGGACTCAAGGATCTTGGAGGTCCTTTCCAACCTTAAAGATTCTACGATTCTGTGTTTCTATGATAAGCCACCTCTGCATTCAGCATATCGGCTGCAGTGAGGAAAGGTGAGTCAGGCTATGCTGCTCTCTGGCCAAACAATGCCATGAAAATTATACTGAAACCTTGACCTGCAGCCTTTTTCCTTGTCCAGGCTGGTCAGAATCCAGATATAGGTGCCTCAGAAGAGGCTAAAAGGCAGACCGGAGGCATTATCCAAAAATACAGCTGAGTAGCTGTAAAACAAAATTAGGCTTCTTGCCAAACACATTATGGTCTTTTAGGACAGGGGCTGAGCTCACTTTTTAGCCAATATGCAAGAATTTAGAGTCCTTTGGAAATGGGAGGCCTGCCTTCAGTCCTTTCTTGTCCATGAAGAATCCATAACCTGCACGTTGGATTCTGGAGGGGGATTCAACAACCTGGGTGTGCAAAATAAACAAATAAAAATCAAAATGCACCAAGTGAGAGACCTGAGACTTGCAGACACACCTGTGTATGGCAATCACCGAAAAACCCGACCCTCAGGGGACTCTGAGATGCTGGTTTACATTTTACCCAGTTACTTTTTAGTACAGCAATCAAAACACCGATATCTCCCTTTCCTTGCCCTGAGTTGTCACATTCCTGCTCCTCAGGGATTCATTCAGCAGCGAAAACTAACAGGTAGGTTCAAGCAGAAAAGTTTTAAATCAGACTGATAAATGGCAAACATTGCTCGGATGGGAAGTAATTAAGATTGTGATGATACGTTTAGCTCAGGAGGTGGGGAAAACAGAAATACACCTTGTATTTGCAGTCATTAAGCACTGAAGTATTTTGCCAATTAAAATCCTACAGTGAAGGGAATGCAAAAAAGCACTTAGACACGATGATGACTCATGTCTTGCTCACACAAACCTGCTAATGAAGAATTTTTCATGCCTTCACATACAGATTTCTTCTCAACCGATCCCCACACAATAACATGAGATTTGATTTATGCTGAATTAAAGTATCCTGGAGGGATAAACAACACCTATTCCTTTGAAAACACACCACTACCTGGACAACTAGTCCAACTGTCAGTGTTGAGTTACTATATCCCAAAAGCTAAATGATGTTGATGGGTATTCTTAGTTGCTACGTGGGTAGGTTTTGGTGCAGTTTAGACCACCCATCCTACGGGACAGGATGGGCCAGTCTGATATTACTGCTAACATAAAATCATACTTTAAAAAAAGGAAGACAAAAAAATAAGGAAAAAAAAAAGAATTAAAAATTGTAATCAAAGGGGGAAAATAAAAATAATATTTCTTGCAGTACAAAAGCTTTGCAATAAATATAAAATGGATATATGCCACGTGGGGGTCATTTTACACCGAGGAGTGAGCAGCATGAGACTTAATTTCACTCAAGCCTGACTGATATGTAGCTATATTCCAGATGCTTTATTGTCAACACTTTTTTCACATAGGAAAACATTTCCCTGCCTTAAAACTTCCTATCTCAAGTTTGTTAATATTTTTAAAGACTCCTAAAAAAAAAAAAAAA